>VYZP01060131.1:0-23424 GCA_013400635.1 Hypocryptadius cinnamomeus
AGTTTCAAGGAGAGCCCCACCCACTCGTGTAATAGAGAGGATTGTTGGATCTCTCTGTATCAAATGACGAGAGACTTGAGACTGCAATCAAGTGTCAATTTATCCCAGAGAAAACTCCTTTCACCCAGAATGCTCACCACTTCTGAGAAATGAAAGCATAAATGATAAAACATCCTGAAGGATTTTAACAAAATCTGAAGAAAGACACTAATCTGATTTGCATGCCTCTGAACTGAGTGGAGTGGTATCCCTGCCAAAAGTAGAGCAAGCAGCTACCTGTGTGAATGTGTGTGTGGGTCACTTTAACAGATCTTTAAACAGATCTGTCCATAAAATTCAATTTCAATGCACAGAAAGCATGCCAGTGACTGTACAGAACCTGCAGAACATGTGTCTATCAGAATAACAAGCAATAAACCCCACCTATGCTCATACTAGACAAAATAGTCACAAATATGACAATGTCACTTTAATCGTCTGGCAGGGCAGCAATCATTCAACTTTTGTCCTTTCAATTTAGTCCAACAGCTACACACAGGAGAGTTTTCTTTTCCATTTTGATTATTGTAATTTCCTTCTTCCTTGCCTCCTTAATAGCAAAATTCCTTCTCTCCAACGTGCTATACAAACACAGGTACTAAGTTCACATATTTCAGTTTTTACACATAATTCCCACTGTCTGGTATTTGCCATAAAAGTGAAGCATCCTGTTGGCCAGGCCACATTGTATTCATTACCTGTTTCCTCTAGACCTTTAGTTTGTAATTTCATCATCTTCATCTGCTCCACATTCACCTGGGTTTGTCTTGACCAGACCTGACCTCTAGAATTTAATCAGGGTTGCAAACTGCCAGAAGACTGTCTCTGGGTGAAACAGCTCATCAAGATGCTATTAAATTACAGCTGGCAAATTAGGAAACAAATCAGAGACTGATGGACATTTGTAATTTATTAAGCCAAACCATTTCAGCTGGTAAGGAGCACGGGCTATTCCTCATCAGCTTGTGTACCACACAAACCCCAGGATTTGTGCTGGATGGTGTCCTGGAAGGCTGCAGTCCAGTGTAGAATCTGGGGCAGCAATTCTGCACTTGTACTCCCACTGAAACAAACAGCTGGGCAGTGGAATAACATCCTCTGTTATTACGACAGTGCCATCAAGAAAAACACACGGCTCTATTCCCTGGCTCGACTCTTAGTAATACAGTAACTGAGTGCACCAGATAATTATTATTTCCAAGCAGTTTCCAGGCTTCAACAGTTTTGAGTTGTCATGGTGAGCTCACACTATTTGCTTGTTGTTCCTTTCTTTTTAACGAAGGGGTTGTCTGCCAGAATGTGTAACGTGTGAATTCAGAGATACAGTATGAATACCTTTTGCTCAGGCACTGTAGGTGCTTTGGCTCTGAATTCTAGGATGCTGAGATGAAGTCCCACAGCTTTCTTGGTCAGACATTTCATACCTCTGTGCAGGCCAAGTGGGCATCTCTGCCCATGTCTGTGCCCAGAATCTGAGAAGAAGGTGGGACACAGGAGTCAGTATTCCCTTTCCTCAGGTTTTTCAGGTTCTAGCCACTGTACCAACTCCATGAGGACACAATGAGATGACAAAATATTCTTGTCCATCTGGTGTCTCTATGGGAGGCATATGGACTTGAGCCAAAGTTATAGGAGCCACAGCTGAAGGCTGGCGTTGGATGTCATGTGCATGCTGACATATGGTCTCATGCCCCAAGGCATGTTCATACCATAGTAGCAGGATTAGATTTCATCTCACAAAGAAGCAATCATAGTGACAGGACACTGTCTTTGGGTAAGTGCTCAGTAGCCTGGAACTGGTGATAGTTCCTATGAACTCCATTGTTTGTGACTGTAACTGGCTCTTCATTTCAATACACTTCTTTAGGAGAATCACCTGGGTGAACAGCAAGCCCATTCCAGGCTCCTTGCCAGAGCCTGTTGCTGATCAGCTGGTCACCTACGTCAGGACAGATGTGCATGCCCCATCTCCATGGGTGTACTTCTGCAGGCAGGAGCCTCTGTGCTGCACAGTCTGCACTGCCAGAGAGACTGAGCTTTGGTGCCACCTCTGAAATCCTTGCTGCCAGACAGGTAAATGACTACGTGAAAGCAGGCCATGTATAATTCAAGAACCTTAAAACAGGCTTGTGTGCATACACAGCAAGATAGAAGAAAGTGTCACCATCCTAAATCTAATGTGACATACCTGCAGCTTCCCCAGACTTCTCAAAAGACACAGAGCATCCTTCTTTTCAGAACAAGGAACATCTGGAGTACCACTCTTGTCTGTATTTTGATGCAGCTGCTGCTTCATCCCCTCATCACCCACAATGCAGACCAGCTGAGTAGAAGAAGGTAGAAGGTACCTTCTGCATAACTACCTGGTTACTACAGTGACTGCTTTTACAGTAAAGGTCTGAACTTAAGACTGTTCTGGGTTTGCATCTGAACCCACTGCTGCCATTATGTAGGACAGCGCCAAAACCCTGCATAGGCTTGGACAGTGCTGGTCCAAATTTCTCCTTTTGAAATGGGTCACAAGGAGATGCAAGAGCAGTGGTGCCAGAGAGAGCAAGAGAGAGAGTGCAATCTTGCTTCTCATCTTGTTCATGAAGTCTCTTTAGTTTCACTGCAAAAAATAATCACTCTCATATCAAGAGCCTACACTTACTTTCATATTACAGTAGTACTACAATTTGTCTTAAGTAGGTAAAGCATTTCCACTTGCATATTGATTTTGAGTTAAAGGCTGTGCAGAACTGCTAGACATTTTGAGAACCACCCTGCCAGCATGCCTAACAAATCTAGGTAATTAACAATGGCTTAAGAGGCAGAGGACTTAATAAAATGATATAAAATAGTGGTTTATTTTTAAAAAGCAAATACAAAACCTGCAACCCTGAAGGGCCTTTAACCTTTCCAAGACAGGATTGTACCTCAATACCATATTCAGTGCAGAACTGAGAGCACTAATTCAACACCTTTGCATGCTCCTGCAGTGTACAAACAAACCATGGTATCTCTGAACACACACCCACACAAAGCAGCTGAATAAGAAATTCAGAAACACACACAGAATGGTGTCCAAATAAGATGCTAACAAACTCCCTTGATATACTGTAGCACACGGTGTAATGCAGCCCTCTCTGAAAATCTTTCATCACATTTATTTATTTCCTGCCAAGAGTAAAGGAGACTTCTACTAGTACTTCTACTATGCCATGTTGACCACTTCAATGTACTTATACATGCATTTATAACTAGATTACTCAGCTTTCATACAGTGGCCAAAATGAAAACAGATTCACTTTTAGGTTTATATGTAATTATATTTGATATTGCAAATACACAGTAAAGAAACATTCTTCAGCTATGACAAGTCACTAACAACCTCATACATAAATAAATTCCAAGTAAAAGTTTATAAGCATGTAAAATCTTAAGTCTTCATCTTGGCTTTCTACTTTTGCAATGAATCTTCAGCCCTATATTGATTTTTAATATTTATATGAACACTGTAGCTGGCAATTGTCCTATTCAATTATGTATTGAAATCCACTTCATTATAAGAAACTGAACTTTCTCCCAATCTAGTAGCAACTATTAATTCTAAATGCTATCAGACTGCACATTTTAAAACATGTGTTGGTACCACCTACTATCATACTTGTAAGTCTGCTATTTATTTAAGGCTTATGAAACTTCACTAAATAGTTCACAGAATCAGTGAAATCTCAGTTGGAAGGGAACCAGAAGAGTAATTGAATCCAACTCCTGGTCCTACAGAGGGTCACCCCCAAAAGTTACACTCTGTGTCTGAGAGCATGGCCCAAATGCTCTCAAATGCTCTCCCAAATGCTTGAGTTCTGTCAGGCTGGTGCTGTGACCACTGCCCTGGGGAGCCTGTTCAGTGCCCAAACACCCTCTGGGTGAAGAACCTTTTTCTAATACCCAACCTAAACCTCCCCTGACACAACTTCTGGTCATTCCCTTGGATCCTGTCATTGGTCACCACAGAGAAGAGATCGGTGTCTGCCCCTCCTGTTCCCATCATGAGGAAGTTGCAGACTGCCATGCAGGAGCTGCCTTCAGTCTCCTTTTCTCCAGGCTGAACAGATCAAGTGTCCTCAGCTGCTCCTCCTAAGGCTTCCCCTCAAAGCCCTTCAGCATTCTCATGGCCCTCCTTTGGATGCTCTCTAACAGCTTTATTTCCTTCTTACAGTGTGGTGCCCAAAACTGCACACAGGACCAAGGTGAGGCTGTACCAGCACAGAGCAAACTGGGACAATCACCCCCCTTGACCAGCTGGGGCAGAGGAGCTTGAGTGAATCACTTTGACAAGGTCATGCATGAGATGAAATTGAAATAAAAAGTCTAAGTCCACATACGACCAGTTAGTTTTGAAGCCAATTTGTCGTTTAACAAATATTTACATACAATTATACAATCTGTCTTTTAACAAATACTTACTAACCTCTCTCAGTCCAAAAAGTTTAAAAATGCATTACTGACATAATTTAACACTTCTTGGAATAAAACTACATCTGCAATCCTTGTGGTACAAAACTCTTTACTGCTCTACAATTAGTGGATGCCTCCAAGATACATCATTAATATGAACAGTGTACCTGAGGTGCACCTGTAATGCACCTAGTTGAGAGTGAGCTGTTTTTTTTCTTTTGCAATGCCTCTAAACATTCCTCTGCATTCCAACTGCCCTTTAGATTCCTTTCAGCCAGAATTCAAGGACATACAATCCTCTGAACACATGGTACAGCATGATGTGGATGTGCACAGAGACTGGATGTTCATAAGGTCTTCCACCACTACTTATTTTTTCCTTTTGTGTAATATTCATGTGCCTGTTCCACTATAGGCCCTCTGAAAGCAGTGGCCACACAAGACAGAGGCAGAGCTGCAAGTCTCAAAACAACAGAGACTGAAGAATCTAAATCCCAAAACAGTGTTTGATGCTGACATGGTATTTGCCCAGGGAGTTTCACCAGGAGGCATAGGCAGACTTTTACTTTTGGAGGAAAAATGAAACAGAGATTGAAAAGTAAGAAAGGGTTTTGTAGAAACAAGGAGATTGCCATCTAAATTCAGTTCCTTCTTTAATAAGAAGAAATGAAAGGAGGAAGAAAGGCCCCAGATGCTGCCTGTTTTCAGTGAGTCAACTCTGCCTCACTTTCCTCTCCAGAGATAAGAGAATCAGATTTTATAGCAACTCCAACTTTGACATTTTGGTCTTAAGTCAGCAAGACATTTCACCTGCTTTGTGAAGAGAATTATATTGCTGGTTCCTCAGAACTTTGACCTGAAATTTAAGAACCTATTCCTAGCAAGAAAATATTTAAGAAAGAAATATAGTAGTCAGGAAGGTAGCAGGATCCAAGAACCAAATTTAAGTTCCCTTCTGCTGTAGTAAATATTTGACTGGTTTAGACTGTTCAGTTGGTGTATGCAACATCAGTGATTTAACACAGCTGCAAAGAAAGAATCTGCCTTGTTGCTATGCTCATGCCAGTAAGTATAAAACAATCCCCTTCCCACCTGGTCGAGAAATTCTGATGTGCAAATGCCAAACGAAGTCTTCTGTAGAGAAAAAGTTTCTTTCTAGCTCAAATTTAACTTTAACTCTTGCCTTATTTTGATGCAAACACATCTTATTCTCCCTTCATGTTCCTATGATAAATTGCAATGAAGGCAGCAATCTGACTGAAAACACAACTTGCAGTATTTCCCATTTCACGCTGAAAAAGATGAACTCTTAATTTCTTGAAGGCATCTCTCAAATATAATTAATAAATCTATTCTGGCCAGGACAGCAAGATTTAATCTCCAAGTAGGAAAGGTCAGTTTACAATGGGTAGGAATGAAGATAAGGAGACAGTGTTGTCTACTAGAGAGGGGGTTTGTGAGAGAAAATAGCTGGAAACAAATAAGAAACTGTAAAGTATAAAGACGTGCAAATATATTAATAGAAAAGTGAAGCTCTTGACAAATATCCATAATTTTATGTCGTTATATGATTCTGCAGTTTGGATGGGGAAAATCATGTATAACCTTGACCCCAGTGTTGAGCTCCAGCTATTGCATCTGCATGATTTTCCCCAAACAAATCCATCATCTGCCCTGCTAGAGCACACTGCTGCACAATGCTGAGAAGCACAGTGGATTTCCAAGAAGAGTTATTAAGGTAGAGGTTCCCAGTCTTTTGTTGTTGTTCTTTTGTTTTGTTTCTTTATTTTTATTATTATTATTATTGGTGGGTTTTTTTACATTATAGAAGATTTAGGATCTCCTTTCACTTTTAAGCTATAAGGAGGCTGCTGTAAGCTTTTCTGCAGAGAGACACAAGGGATATCCACATGACACTTCCCTGGAGAACCAAAACCATCAATTGCAATAATTGAAAGCCCTGGGAGCATCTACAACTAACAGTGAGGGATCTGCAGTCAGCAAACATGTCATTTTTGTTGTTTCTCTGTATTTATAAATGATTAAGGAAGATCAAGATTTTTTTTCACTGATAGCTTCTTTCATCCTTGTGCACCTGCTGACTGCAAGACGTCCAGTGAATGTCAACACTTTTGAGAGCAGCATTAGGTTAAAGATGGAGAATCAAAAGCCACATTGACAGAAATATTAGGTACCTAATTTGCATACATTCTTCATAAAACCATTATGTGGCTGAGTCCAGAAAGATTAAAAAAAAATTGTGGGGAGTGACCTCCACCTGGTACAAGTTCATATGTGACATACCACCCCCCATACCTAACATGTTCCAGATTGCAGCGGAACACAGTTTTGCAATATGTGCATGGAATAACAAATACTAGGATAAAAAAATATTGTTCTATCACAATAGTAAACCCTGTGTAAAGGTTTTACTGGTTCTAGAGACACTGGACAAGTGTAAAGAATTCAGTACCTGAGAGCCAGGCAAATAATACATCTAGCTTTTCACTTCTCTTTCTTGTAAGTGAAATGTACCTTTCAATACATTTAACATAAAATGTAACTATAACAGAAACCAGCTTTTCAATGACAAACTAAGGTTACTTAAACACAATAGTGAACATCACAGCAAAATTTCAGCATGACTTTGGACAACCTGGACTCCCAATTCACTGACAACAACTTTCAGGAGACATCCAGAGGGAGAAAGTTTTGGAAAAGTATACATTTTTATCATTGGGAAACAGGCTAAAATAACAATTTGTTCCCATTAAGTCAAACATTTTTGCTTTTGACTTGAATAGGAACACGATTAAAAGGGCTACATAGAAAGAATAGATGAAATCCTGATTAAAAACTGTTTTATTCAAATATCTTTGCAACGAAAAAACCCCTCAAACCACAAAATAAACACTCTCACAGAACAGTTGTTTCAAAAGAGAATGTAAAAAACAAATGTACATAAACCCCATCACTGTATTATATAAGTGTCCTGTATGGCACTACAGAAAACTAGTGCAAATGCACTATTTATATAGGAAATGTGTATTTTAAATTAAATCTGTTTTCAAACACTTAGTTTTTTCACTTGTATAATTTTAATTGGCCACAGTTATTACTTACAGAAATATATATTAAAATGCCTATAAATTATTTAGAGTGCCTTTTTTGATGTTGAGTCTCCTAGTTCAGTCAGAAAACTTACTGAAGTTGTCATATGCTACTATAGTGCCAAGTTCTGCCCTAATTTCTGCATAGGAATATGCCTAAAGAATTGAACTGCTAAGCCTGACAGTTTCAAAACTGGATTGGGAGACAGTATGCCTGCAGCCTCAATTAATTCCCCAGAACACGTGTATGTGATTGTAGATCCCTCTGTGTCAAATTGTTGGGGTTTTTTTCAGAGGAGTTTAAGCCCAGGTAAGGAATGATTAGCGTGTAATTAGCTGAAAAGCCTCAGATCTTCAGGCAATCTAGTAATTGTGAATTACTGCCAGCCCTTAGCTAAACCAGCTTGTATGGAAGTCTGTGTGCTGCACACATGTAACCAGCAGGAAATTCCCGTCTGATTACATGAATTTTACACATGTTCCAGCTTTCTGATCTGAATGTCACCTCTTGTGCTCAGAGACATCTTGCATAAGAGACATATGATACACAGAAGAAAAGATTCTGCTCATTCATCTAGGTAATTATACACGTTTGGTAGATTAGCAAACTATTATTTTCTTCATTAATTAATCATGCCAGCCCATGATATGTTCACCATGGCTGTGAACAGGTGCGTTCTTATTACAACTGCAGTTGGGAATATCAGGCTATGGCTTGTTTTGAGTTTCCAGCAGCAATGTTTCTTGGAGATAGACTACTGTAATTTTCTACAAACCAGTATCAGGCCAAAGAGCCACAGGAAAGCATATTCTTAACAGTCTGAAGGAAACCTAGCTGCTTTTCCACCATCAGATGAAACTGAGTTAGACCCCATTTCACCCTTTAATCAAAAAGCATATAAATAACTCATAATTAAAGGAAATACTCATGTGAGTAAAATGATCCATAGGATTATGTGACTGTTGGATTAGACCATATGTAAAAAACAATGTGTTTGGTAACATGTTATATATTTACTACTATGTACTTAACATTGAAAATTCAGTCTAGATTATCATATAAAAGCTATAAATTCTGTTTATATAATAATTGGATATGCTTAAATTGTGTGGACAGTACTTTGAAACATACTCAAAGATTCATGAGAAACATAAAACAAACATTTAGGATTTTTTGTTAGATACAACATGCAAAATAAAAATTTATCTTTAAATTTTGGTACTACTTCAAATTAAGATATAAGACAGAACAGATTTCCTATTGAATATCAATGTAAAAGCAAGGAAAGGAAATGGGTAACAGTAAAATTACAAAAGCAAAAAGGGTACAGTACAAGAAATCACAGTTACTTAATACTATTACAATAGAGAGGGAGTAGGTTTACAAACTTACCCTCATCTTTGCACATGCATCCTGTGTTGACTCTGTGCCTCTTAACTCTTTTACCAGCATAGAACCTAAATACTAGAACAAAAACCCATTGAACTTAGATTAACTGAAATTCCAAAACTGACAAACATCTGCAAAAATGCACAAAAAATGCTTAAAAAAACCTAGTGGTAGCAATCAATTTCTTAACATATGGCTTTAGATCTTTTTTGCTCTGCAGTTATTTGACAAATCATTTAAATTAATATGTTAATCAACCCATGAAACAAGAATGCACAGCAACAAGTATATTGAATTAGCTGGAGTTCTTTGAAACAATATCTGAAAGTCTTCCAGCTTATCATTTTAGTTACTGAAACAACAAACAAATACTACAGATTCCATCTTAAAAAAAAATTGATTATAAAATTGAGACTTTGCTTTTTTCAGCTGCCATCTGCCAAACTCCTATTGTTATGTGTGCAATCACGTGGATGAGAAGGCCGGCAGTGATCTTAACCTCAGTGTACTCAATCTGTAACTAATTCATGCGCAGACAGAGCCCGATGTCAGCAAAGAGAGACAATAAATCTGTACTAAAACTAGCTTAAACCATCATTTCTTCCTAAGGAAAGGCTGACCCTGAGCTATTATTTTGAAGCCCTTAGTGCTCTGGAGGAGGCTGTATGAGAGGAAGGAGCAGGGTGCTGTGTCCTGGCTCAGCTCACTGTGAGGATCCCTCGGAGGAGCCTGCCCATCTCCAGGGGTAACAAGGCAGGCAGTGCCTCAGCGACACAGCCCCTGTGCTACAGGCCTCTCCCTCACTGGGTCACTCTTTGGCACACACAGTCTGAGCCCTCCTGCACCCTGGCTGCAGCCTCTGCTCCTCTGAGGTCTCAGTACCCCCTGCACTGTGGCTGAATGGTGCTGCTCCTCCAGGGATGGAGCTGGCTGCATCATCCCTGCCCTTCCCTAGCAGCAAGGGCTCTTGATGCAGCTACCTGGGCTGAACCAAAGCCACACCACGCTCTGCATTTCTCCTGCAGGTGCCAGAGGCGTGCATACCTGTGTGCTCTTAGGGCTCTGTGCAAACAGGACATTTCTGAATTTCTGTATGAAGTCACATGCAAGTCTGGCTTAACTGAGCAGAGAGCACAGCAAGGCCCCTCTCACCTGCTCTTCCCCAGGCACAGAGAAGTCTCTCTCTGTGTTCTCACTGCAGCACAAGGCCACGGCTTCTCCTAAGTCTCCAGTTCTAAGTGAGCAACATGGGAGCTGAAGGTAAGTCATGCCACTTTGAGAATATGGTAAGTCAGCTGCAGGAGGAGAGAAAGCACTGTGCACAGCACTTTCCAGAGAATGCTGCAACCCATCACTGCTGACCTGTCTCACTCTACCAGAATGTCTCCTCTTGGAAATAGCCTAAACTGACCCAACCACATGGCAAACCAGCTTGAGCTTAGACAAGAACCTATCAAAACGAACTTCAGTTACAGATGAAAGCAAGCTGGAACTGAACACAGAGTGTATTGGTTCAGTTCTCTGGTCTCCTGACCTAAAATGAGATATTTTCTTTAAAGCCTTCAGTTTACACTGTGTACAGCAGGAGTCTCTGACCTGCAAGAAAATGCATAAATATTTCAATGTAGACAGTAGCCAACACAGCAATTAGTGAGAAACACTTTATAGGGCATTATAAATGGGCCAGTGAGCAACATCAACACTACCAGATAAGCACAAGCATAAAGGAATGAATGAAGGGCATTCCTAGAGGACTGCAGATGTGAAAGATTCATAAACTGAGCAGCTGTGAGTCCAGCTGGGGGCTCGCTGCTGATGCGAATAGGGCTTTGGGCATTAATTTGATGGGACAGTTTGACGTTGCCCTTGAAGAAAAACAACATATTTAAAGCAAGCTCTGAAATTAGAAGAGCAAACAAAACCATATTGAAGTTATCTGTATTTTTCTCTGAATCCTGCTGTCTGACACATCTGGAATCCTTAGCCTTCTCTGGGCAGGTTGCAATTAATGTCTTCAGTTTTTTGGTTGGTTGGTTGGAAGGATGGTTGGGTGTTTTTTGTTTTGGGGATTGTTTGGGGTTTTTTCTCTCATTTTTAATAGACTACAGTAAAACAAATTGGTTTTTCCTTGAAAGCTACTAGTTGGTCAGGCACCGCAGTAAAAAAGCAGTGCTTTTTGCTTACAGTAGAAAAGGAAGAGAAGAGAAGAGAAGAGAAGAGAAGAGAAGAGAAGAGAAGAGAAGAGAAGAGAAGAGAAGAGAAGAGAAGAGAAGAGAAGAGAAGAAGGAGAGCACCTGTCCCATCTGCACAGCAGCAAAAAGCCTCAGCTGAAGGCATTCAGAAATGCTTCCCAAGGTGGACTGTGGAATAGACACACAAATCACAGCAGTGATTTGTCACACACAAATCACCATCCAATTTAGTTGTCAGAAAAATCTGAAACTCTTGGAAGAAATTTTGCTTCTTTTTGACTTTCTGTGCTTTTGGAAACAGTCCTTCTCAAAGACCCAGGGCATGTGGGAGCAATACAGAGAACATCCAACAGTTTAACTGATTGATGTGGCATAGAGTGAAAGCTACCCCAATTATAACTTACAAGCCAGGGTTTTACTCTATAAAGCTGCGGTCAATACAGCTCAAGGAGCAGAAACAAAGGGGTGACACATGGTCCTTAGGAAAGGAAGGTCTTTCCTTAATCACCACTAACTTGGATATTCCTGGTCATTCCAACTTCATTTCTTTAATGATCCATCTTTCAATTTACTACAAAGGTTACATTAGATTATGGATTTACTGCTGGATCATGGAAAAAGAGAAAAGGCACTCGAGATAGACATGTTCACTTCACTGAACACTACAAAAAATATTTAAAGAACTAGAAGTTGCTAACCTTCCTTTTCAATCTGAGGTGAACAAGGTTTTGAACAATAGGAGAGCAAGACTGAGAGCTGGTGAGATGGTCCTTGACCATCTTGCTGAGGAAGGCAGAGGTTCTAGTTACTGTCCAGGGATGATCACCGCATGCATGGCAATTTTTAACCCCATGAGGGTCCGATGGAAGATACAGATGTGCTCCAGAAAGACAGGTCTGTAACACTCCCTCTGTCCCTCCTCAGTGGGAGCCAGGCTCTGTCTCACCTGCATTTAGTCTCTAATTCCTACATTCCCAGATATGCTTTAAATCCTATCCAGCAACCTCCAACTGTTCTCCAAAATGCAGCAGTATTTAGCGAACAGAGCATTATCCTAAAAAGCACCAAAGATCCAAGGCCCTTCAAGTGAAGAGGGTCTCAACCCCACGTCCTGGACCAGCAGTTAACCCCCAGCTATCATCCTAAAGTCACTGCACCTACTGAGCCCCTTTCCTTTGTACTTAAGCCAGCCATAAGGTGGCCACCTCCAGAGAGGACACACAGTGGGCTGGCAGGCACCTTCAGCAGCTCCAACAATGCTTTCCAGCAAAGTCAGAAGGGGATATACAAGCATTTAAAAAGGTGGGCTGAGGTACCTTTTCAGCTGCCCAGAAGCTCCAGTCCCCCCATCCTGTTGACAGGGAACTCAAGATTTCAGAAAACTGTTTTTCATTAAAAAAAACCAAAACCTTCCAATGAGTTTCTGTACCACAGGAGATGTTTCTCTCCTCCGCAAACATTTATAACAGCCAGAGAAGACTAATTGTCTTTAGTTGTAGAGGGAAGCCCCATTTCTCCAGGGATGGGAAGTGGTAACTGCCTGCAGTCACATGGAGGTAAAAATAAGTATGCCCTGTCCTGATGGAACTGACTGCTAGTGGTACTTCAAGTAGCCATCAGGTTGGGAGAGGTTTGAATGTGCCCTTGTTCCACAGATGGAAAACACTCGGGACTCTCAACACCTTTTTCTCTATTGAGGGTGGGACCTTCACCTCCTTTTTCTCCATTTCCTTTCCCCAAAATACCTGTATAAAGTTCAGGTGAGGCAACACTTACTTTAACTGCTGTGCACACAGCATTAAGGTAGGTATGAGGTAGGTATGTTTTATTATTCTTTCATAACTACTAGACAGGGATCTGTAAGAGATGAAAAGTAGGGGCACTTGCTCTCACTATCACTTCAACAACACTTAGCCACTTACTCATGGTGCCCTTTCTCTAACATTAATGCCACATGAACTGCAATGTATCACACATTCATAGCAAAAAAAGTACTGTGCATCCTTGTTTCTCATTTATTACAATTACAGTATTTCAGAAGTAGTGGCCTGTCTCTCTAAAAGTGACTGAAAAAATATTATAAATGAAAGTAAAACACAACAGGCTACCAAAA
Organism: Hypocryptadius cinnamomeus; assembly: GCA_013400635.1. Classification (NCBI taxonomy): domain Eukaryota; kingdom Metazoa; phylum Chordata; class Aves; order Passeriformes; family Zosteropidae; genus Hypocryptadius; species Hypocryptadius cinnamomeus. The sequence goes on from VYZP01060131.1 coordinate 13,288, forward strand.
TCCAAGTTTAATATATCTACCCCAAATCAAACCACTAAATTTATCAACACTTACAAAGGCTTTATAATCGCATGACTGGAAGATGAGTTTCTCTGGATGATGTTGCCAATATTGTACAGGCGTTGATGCTGTGGCTTCATTTGGAGGTCGCAAGGTAATTGAAGGCTCTCCCCAGTCTCCTGTCTGAAAATCACAGTTTTTCAAGATGTAAGAGTTTGTGCAGGCAAATTCACTATAAAGTAGCCCTCCACTGTTGTGCTCAATTAACAAGGATTTATTTTTTACACATAGAGTTATGTTACTAAAATAAGGGAACACAACTCCTACAACATTTTTCATGATTTAATTTATAATCCGAAGTCATCTACTGCAGTGTTTAATGAGGCTTTAATTAAATCTCTCTGCTTGGAGAATAAAATCATTAGGCACTGGAAATGTTCCTTAAAAACAAGTGTTTACAATACATATATGAGGATGAGAGCACTTGGAAAAAATCATGAGATGCACAAAAATGCCTTTCACAAATTCTGCTATGTGTTTTACAAGATTTTCTGTACAGTTAATATGCCTTCCACTATCTAGCTCATATAACCAATAAGTAACTTTCCTAAATGGCTAAATAACACAGACTTTGCTTTGATCTGAAGGCTTATTACACGTTCTTCAAACACACAAGGCGTTCTTTAATCTCTTTATGAATATTTACTTTGATCACCTTCTCTCGATGCCTCATTGTGGAGCTACTAACATTGTCCTTCCACATTCATCATTCTCATTGATATAGGAGATTGCCCTTCTGAGCTGTCATCTCCCCTTTCCTCAAAGCCCTCAGAGAATACAGGTAGGAGTGCAGTTTGCAGCCAATCCCTTCACAGCACACTTTTCTTCCCTCCAAAAGAGCTAATGCAAGCATCAGTGCAGGAATGGCCCCAGCCTGCCAGTGCTGGTCTGGGTCTCACTTCCCATTGTGTATTTTTGGTCATGGCTCTGTAGGACCTAACTGACCTCTCCTTAGGGGCTCCTTCTACCTTGCAGGTCCATGCATGAGCTCACTTTAACTGAAAATGACCCATGCATGGACTTCTCTTCCTAAGCCCTTTTCCCTCTGCCACCACTCTCACTTCTGTCCTTTCTGGTCTGGACTGCCTCTCAAATCCCCTCTTCTCACAACTCTGTCTTTTTGCAATTACACTTGTCCTTCTTGATCCTCCTTCTTCTCCTGCCTCTTTTCTCTCAAACTATTTTACTCTTTTCTATATGATTATTTCAGTTTGGATTATGCTACTTCTTTCTTTACCTGCACTTATCTTTGTGTATTTTCTATATATGTCATATTGTTAAAATATGCACTGAAACTGACAAGGAATTGTCATCAGCATTTCACACAGAACATGGCTAGAATTTTAGACATTTATAGCAAAAAGAAGTTAAGCATCAAAAACACATTAAAAAAATCTTATTGAAGACATTCAAAGTTTTGCAATCTATCACATCTTACTAATTAAGTCAGGACAGAGTAAACAGAACAAGTACATCATTTTCATGTGTCACAAAATAACAAAATGACACTCATTTGCACAGCTCTGCAATGAAAAGCAAGAGATAAATCTGGAAACATCAACGTTACCCTGCCAATATGGCAACTTCAAGCAAGAGAACATCATAAAACAAGTCAAACCTAGTTAGTTACTGTTGGCACCATTAGCAAATCTACCAATTACACAGCAGTGTAATTTCTGTTTTGCCTAGTTAAGTTGCCTATATGCATGGATATGACTTCAGCATCAGATTTTGAAAGGAAAGCAGAAGGAGCAATTGCTCCAATTTTTGGCAATTTGTATCCACAAAGGTGAATCCTTCTGGCCACTAATGCATAAAAATGTTCTATTTTATTTAATCTGAAGGGGGAATTTGATTTCTTTACAAGGCAGCTCTTCTCATAAAATAAGATTTCCATCATATTACAAGGGGCAAGGATCTGCATCCTTATTAGTGGAGTCTGTCTTTTACAACAAGAGAAGATGGATTGCACCCATCACAAATTCTCACAGTGTGCTCAGCTGCCTCTTATGAACTGTTCAAGGCCACAGCTAACAGACCACTTGATTTAGTTCTTCTTTTCCCCCCTAATAAAGACACACTCCTGCATGTTCTATGTAAGGAAGCAGAGCTCAGGAGGTACGTCCTGGCCATTTAGCAAAAGGTTCCTATGTGGACAGGGAGTAAATTCAGGACAGAAAAGCTACAAAAGTACATCTTTTGACCACTGGTTTCTCTACCAAGGAAGCACAGGGTCCATGAGGCAGGACCAGAACTCCTACTGAGCAAGTGACCAGGAGTAGTGCTCCAAACCCTTCTGTTGCACTGCTCAGCAGGTGGCTTTCCTCACATGCAGGAAAGGGATAGCACTGGCAAATTCAGCAGGATACATAAAGAGTAAAATGAGTACATAATTTTACAGTTATGTTTCTCTTTTGCACATTAAGTATGAAAAGCATAGAGAACTGCATTGTTTCTGTCTCTAAATAAAGGGCAGAAAAAGGGGAACAATGATTACCTCTTGTTTTGGCTCAATTTGATAAAGAAATGAGAAATAATCTTCAACGAGGCTAATAAAACTTTGTATGAGACACTTAGAGTGGGACCGTGTGGAGACCATGTCTGTATCCATTGAATGCTCTATAAATATGATCATCTTACTACCTACTCCTTTTAAATTAGACAAAACAGAATTGCCAAGATTACTATATATCTCTAGGATGTTTTAAACATGCAATAGACCTGAGGTTAAGGGAATGCAGACATACAGGATTTCTGCTGTTCCTGACAGACCACTGCCCCTGCAGGCCTTTCATGTACTCCCTTTCATGTCTTGTAGAGGGAGCAGCTACTAAGAAAAGTTTATAAAATTAAACACATAGATATAGATTATTATGATGGATGGAGAAGGTATTGTACACAGTTAAAACTCTCTTTTACAGCTGTATCATTGGTGGTTTTTTAATATTCAGCAGAAGGGGCTCCCGGTTTCCTTTCCTTTTGTTTCTTACCAAACTCCTTAGACTTTTAAACAGTACTACTGTTAGTATTCATAACCTATTTAGGCTGAGTTGTAACAGGGTAGTCTCCAAAGCCCAGATCCATGAAGATGTTTAGAAGTGTAATCCCTATTACACTTTTTTTTTCTTTAGGGAAGAAACGCTTTTAAACAAGATTTAGAGAGCTAAATACATTATTAAATCCGTGTCTAAAAACCTCATCAAGAGGAAAGGGAGCATCTCAGCTGACTGGCTCTAGTCAAATACTGAAATTCTAAGATTTAGGATGCGATGATGACAGCTAACATCAGGTAAAATACAAAATAGGACCATCTTTGACCTAGAGAAGACTTGAAACCACAAGGCTCAAGCCGGGGTGGAAAAATATTAATTACTAATAGTCCTAAATCTGAGGAGTTGATGTGGAACAATTTGTGGGTGATATATTGAGACTATATGGGACTAAATCTGAGGAGTTGATGTGGAACAATTTATGGGTGATATATTGAGACTCAAGTCCTTCATAAGCACCTAATACACTTTTCAAGCAGTACAGAAACGCTAATAAATTGCTGTGCAATACCAACTATAATGTTTGATTTAAGTTTTAAAAATAGATATGCTAGGATAAGGATTTTCTGGTTTGAATATTTAATTTGCAATTATAAGAAATAATCAAACATTTAAGCTTATGTATTTTTTATGACACAATATATGGATGGAGATATTTATCTCTCTGATGAAGTAGAAAGGCAAGAGATAATTTCTTCCTCATCTAACTTTACAGCTCATCAGACAGCTGTGCAATTTATCACATGGTTTTTTCTGTACTGCCTGTGGTTTAGTATTCTAACCTCCCTATGACTTTAAGCAGCACCTTTCCTCTCACTGGCCTCAGCAAATTTGAAAAAGATCTTTTGCTCCACATTTTGCAGATAAAGAATTTATAATCAGAAATATAGGTCTCAAGGAAGGTGCCAGAGTGGTAAGGATTTAATCCTTTTGCAATGACAACTTTTAATAGCCTTAGAGACCAATACCTTGTGCTCTTGCAGTGTTTTCTAACCCCACAAATTGGCAGAGATGCACTTCTCAGTGCTCTGGAAAGGGCTGGATGCTTGATGTCAAACGAGCTAGAGAAGCAGACTACAGCTATTATCTTCTCTACAATTTTTTCTACAATTGCTATCCATTTTCCTATCTCATCCATTCTCTGAAAAATGTATTTGACTCATATTAAAGGCACCTGGATGCAGAGATAGTTGCAGATAAGAAGTAACCTCAATAAATCTGCTATAAAAATCTAACACCTCCCTCGTCCTTTTATAAAAATGTCACGTTAAAAAGCCTCCGTGCTGAAAGGAAGAAAAAGCCAAGAAGGCCTGGTTTTGAGTGGTTTGAATGTAGTTATTTTTAACAAGGACCACATCTTAAAACTTTTCACCTGTTAAGCCTTCTGCCTGGTTATGGTAACGTGTATTAGTCACCATGACAACAATAAAATCGAGCACACATGGATACAACAGTTCTGGCTGAAAAATTAATAATTTTTTTCCTGTAAAAATTTTAAATGTTCTGCAGATCAGTTGAATCCTCGTTATTTGCTTGTGTTTTAATTCCTAAAGTAAGACAATTTTTTTAGTTCCTAAAATGTTTGGCTTCGAAATAGTGGAAACAGGTTCATGGTGTACTTCAGATTTAAAATACTTCTGATGCTCGGTGGTCAAAATGACCCCTTTCTGGCAGAAATGTTCCAAGGAGGCATGACAGAATGAGGAGAATTCTTCAGCTGCTCTCAAATACTCTGCTGAACAACTGGCTGCCATCCTTACCACACCGCAGTATGGATCACCAGGTTTGCTCTCACGTGCACAGCGCTCACGACTGTCGCAGAAGTGCCAAAACCTCAGGGCACCATCAGCGTTACCTCCAACTCCCCCAAAGTGCCTCTGCAAAGGCAGTGTGCAACCTCAGCTGGGCAAAGCCTACAGACCGACACAGAGAGGGCAGCAGGACACACTGCGGGGCGAAACTGTGCAAACCGAGCCGTTTACACGGTTTCCCGCTTCGGAAGAGGGAGCGAACAGAAACACGAGGAACAGAATCCAAAGCTCCCCCGGGGCGAGACGGCCGCTGGCGGTGCCCCCGTCCTGCAGGCACGCACACCACGGAGCCGACACACGCCAACCACACGGCACGGAACACGGATGGATGCGCGCACACACGGTCCCCGCACAGGGCCCACAAGGTACGGACTGCTCTCATCATTTCAGCGACACGACACCCGAGAGAACACCACGGCAACAGACTGTACATCCATGGAGGGACAACATAGCCGTTCATCGCTGTATCTTACATTATGAACCTGATGGATCGATGAGAAAGGATATCCTGCATTCTGGTTGGTCCAGATCTCACAGACCGAAGACTGCTAATATAAACAGAAAACTGTATCTCATCTTGTAAATATTAATGCACTGCAACTGCCAAAAGGCAAGAATAATTAGGAAAAGGCTTGCAATAATACTAAAGAAGGAAGCAAAACAGTTGTAAAAGGTAATTCTATTATTTATTTCCTGACAAAATATTTTTGGACTGACAGAAAAGAAACATAGCTTATTCAGAGACTTATAAGAAGTTTCAGACTGTGAGTACAAGAAAGCAATTTAGTCAGAAGTGCTCATGAGGTAGAGATAAAGTTATGCAAGCATAAATAGAAACTGCCTAGAGCAGAAGAAATATTGGTTACTTTCAGTTTGTGGCAGGGAAGAAGTTCGAAGGCAACATCCCAAGTAAGTTTTGAGACTTAAATCTCTCTCTGTTGCAGACATTCACAGGGAGAAAGGAAGGGAAAAATTCGGCAACACAATCAACAGGAAAAATACATTTTCTTTATAACAATTACCAGAAATGAAAGCATTGCAATTTAGTGAAGCAGCTGCCCACCATCTCCTTCCAACAACAGTCCCTTTGCATACTAAGATACAGATAATATTACCTTTGGCATTGACCATGACCCCAGTGTGTAGACTAAAGGTTTCAGCCTACCCTCTACATTATACAGAGAATCTGTAGTAGCAAAGCAAAGTAAGCATATTGTAGCATCTCTAGCAAAAGCAGCAGAACTAAGCAAGCACAGCATTCACCAGCACCTTTTATATATTTCCTTCTTTGGACAATCATCAATAAAGCATCTGTGGCATCTCAGCAAAAGCTAAGATAACATTTTACAGTAGCCAGGCAACTAAAACAAAGCATCAGACATAGGATCTGCCCACGCTATCTTCAGCAGGCAGCAACAAAAGGCAATAAACAGACATGAAAAATGCAACTGCAGCATCCAGAAGAGATAGCAATTAATATATCAGTAATTTAACAACATCAAGAACGTGCATTGCTGGTTTTTGTCAGCAGCAGCAGGAATTTAGCACTGATGTTCAAATCAACCCAAAGAAGTGCAAGTCTTCTTAAAATATAACTCTTGCTCTTACCTTTTGTGGCCTGCACCCTGGCTGGTGACAGAACAAGTTACCACTTCTATATACTGTCAGGGAAGCCTGGCATCCTCTGGACTGACTAAAGAGTGCTGCCAGACAGCCTGGTGGATGTCTAATGTTGTTAATTGTCCCTAATTTCCTTCATCATCTGAAATGCATGAGCACACATCCCTTCCTCCAACTTCAGAAATTTTAAAACTTTCATATATGTGGTTAATTCCATCTCCCTCATCTTGTTTTCAAAGTTCTTTGCTTTCCTTTCCTGATCTGCAGGGCTCTACATTTTGATAGCAATAGCTAATAAAAACTTTGACTTTTTTCCAGTCTACTACCTCATCCCCTGCAACTTGCTACAAACTAGTCCTCCTCCATGTGATGAACACATAGTCTCAGTGCAAGGCCAGCAGCAAAACACTGCTGCAGCTTCTGCTGCTGTGCCATCCTTAGGACATTGCTCTGGTGGTTACCGGTGACCTTTTTCTGTGTATGTCAAGCAAACTGACTTCTGAATGTTCTGGCCATACCCCATCGCTGTGATGCCTATATCTGTTTGCCTGAGGTGGGGAAGATTCCTGAATAGGAATCCATGGCAGAAGATTGTGCCTCTGCTTTCCAAGAGAAGAGCAAAGAGAAGGCATTTCCATGCTGGTGCAGCATGCCCAAACATCTGGTAATCAAGGTAGTCAAGAAAACCGATGGCCCTGCTATTTGTACACACTGAGGTACCGAAAGCAGGAAGAGATGCAGCAGGATACTGCATGCTGGCAGATGTTTTTTTTCTCTCCAGTGCTGGCAAGGGGTTGCCAGGATGCTGCCACATCGTGCAGCCACTTCTCAGCATCACGATATTCTTGAGACAAAAGTGTGCTCTTAAACCCTGCCCCTCTCAAGGACTTGACTTTAGGGATTGGCATGGGGCCTCAGCCAGCTCAGTCCTTCAGCTGCCCTGGTGCTAACTCAGGGACAGGGAACCCTGCAGCACGTGTGTGCCCAGGCCTCAAGTTGCTCCATTTAAAAAGAGGGCAGTGAATGAATCCTCTCTTACACGTCAGTGGTACCCATCCGGCCCCTCCCAGCCCAGCCCATCTTTTCCCAAATGGAGGCACACAGGTTTTGGGTGCAAGTCTCTGCTTCAAGAACTGTTTCAAGTGAACTTTCCCCAACAAAAAGATTTACCTCCAGAATTACAAATTTGAAGGATTTAGGCTTAAGTGAAACCATCTTTAAATACAATCAACAGTAAATCAAGCAGACCAGCAGAGACTAAGAATTTCCCACAACTCCACAAATGCCCAGTCAGAAGGGCAGCAGTGCAAAACTCATTCCTCAGTTTTGCTTTCATTAATGTTTAAATGACTAAGGTATACTGAAATGCAGTGCAGATGGAACATTAATTTTATGGATGGTAATGAATTCAAAATCGACCTTTTCCTTGCACCGTTGTAGAAATATTTAGCATTTACTATATACATAGTTTATATCTTCAAAATACTTGAAGTTTTTAATGAATTATGAAATACCCAGGAGAAGTACCTAAAGTTGCATACCCCTGTGGTGGAGAGGAAGGAACCAAGGCAAGGAGAAAGGTTAAGTGATTATCTGAGACCAAAAAATAGGCAGTAGAAAGAAGAATGTGGATTAGGCTTCAAACACTCACAATTTTCAGCTCCCAAAACATATGCTCTCAAAAAAACCCCAAAGAATTCAATCTGTGCATACACTTCCACCGCAATAAACACAAATACACTTGGGCACCCAATACCACTCACACAGAGGTTCTGTGAAAGAGTTTAACAAAGAACATTTTCCTAAGTAATATGGCAAAGAAGAGCAAAACAATAGCATCATCTATTGCCTGATTAGTATCAAAAATGCCCTTATCTTAATACTTCCCAGAAGATAAATGCTTACGAGGAACGTCATAGCAAGACTCTGCTCTCATATCCTTTTTGTGGTGTCCCATGCATAAAAGGTTTCCCTGTCTAGTCATGGTGGAACACAACTCTGACAGGCAGGAGGGGCAAAAGAAGGGTGAAAAGAATTATCCAGGGAAAACTTTAGGCTTCCTCCTTATAGACTAGGAAAATATGGCTGATAATCTGAAGAAAGAAAGTAACTATAAGATTGATCATAGAAATCATATGCTTTCTAAAGAGAGGAAAGTGGCAGAAAAGAATACCTGGACAGCACATACAGGAGCAGCAGGAGCTGTGTAGAAGACAGTCCAGATGTATTCATTACAGCTCAATGAATTTCACTCAATGGCATGTTATATGTTAAAGATTTACCTAAATTACAAGTAATTATTCTTGAAAAGTCACAGAAGATACTAAAGGACCAAAGAAGGGCTAAAAGAGTATTTAAGATGGGAGAAAAGGAAGGTTCAGAAGGTTACAGCCAGACTAACTTCAGAGACCAGTAAGTGACTAGAAAAGTTTAAAAATCCAGACACCATTCCCTGGTTTTCATGACCTTCTGACATCATTCCTGGCCATCTGAAATAAACACTCAGGAATATATGTATGCATGTATATGTATATTTATATCTATGCATACATTATTGAGAATAACAAAGAAAAAGTGTAATATTGCCTGCCATGTACTACCAAGACAGTTTCCATGAGCCAAGAAAAATTCAAGATGTTCACAATGAGGTCCTTCAGTATGAATCACCTCAGATCAAATTTCCTTCCTGTGTTGGAAAACTGGCCAATTAAATCAGCAGCACCAAGGAGAAGTACAGCAAGACTTGGACACTGTGTGATTCCTGATGCAGCATGTTTGAGAATGATTATTGGTATTTAAGCACAAGTGGACTGAACATGTTGAGTCAATCTGCAAGTACCTGCTCCATGCTGTGGCTTGGAGGAGTGCCAGTGCTCTCTAAGGAGGATCCAGAAGTGAGGGACTCCTCAGAATGGGGTAAGAACTGAAAACAGCTCTGATGAACCACAGATCAGTCAGATGAAATTTAGTAGGATTACACAGAGAAATAAAATAGCAAATAAATTAGCAAAGTGATTTAGGTTGGGGAAGGTCAAAAAAGACCTGAAAGTTTCAGTATACTTCAAATTAGATAGAACAGTCTTTCAAAAGAATAAGGATATAAATCATAGGATAATTCATGCCTGCAAGGAAGCTCAGGAAAGCTCCACTCCAACTCCAGCTCAAAGCAGGAGCAGCTGTGAGATGAGACCAGATTTCTCAGGGCTTCGTCCTGTCAGGTCCTGAAAACCTCAAGGACAGAGATTGGACAGACTCTGTGAACAACCTGTCCCCCTACTTTCCTGTCCATATGGGGAGAAAGCTCCTCGTTGCACCCAGAGTCTCTCTTTCAGTCTTAGTACACAAAGCCACATCTTCTCCAGCCAGCCCTGGTTGTTCAGATTCTCCTAGGAGGGCAACTGCTTCAGGACCCAACCATCCTGGTGGCCCTTTGCTGAATTTCCTTCTCCCATATAAAAAACCTCAGGTATTTAATAAAAGTAGATACTGCATCACAAGCTCTGGGGAGAGCTTGCCTTACTAGCAGAAATAACTGCAAATTCTCCTTCCACAAAAAAAAAAAAAAAAAAAAATTTCAAGAATGAAAGGGATAATTT
>VYZP01060131.1:23438-34385 GCA_013400635.1 Hypocryptadius cinnamomeus
AAAATTCAGAGATGAAGAGTGAAATTTGAAATTTGTGTTTCTTTTAGAGAAGCAGAAACTCAAAATATCACTTCTTATTAGAAGAATTACACACTTTGCAGTGGTGTATTTCTTCTGCTGCTCCTGAAAATACTTTACATGAAAATTTCCAGACAACAACTGGGCCCCTAGGACTGGCTCTCTTGCAGGCAAGAAGTGGGTAATGGGTGAGCTCCTTCTCATTGACAATACCTCTTCTGCTGGTGCTGCCAGCTTCCAGTGCACCCCAGTCTCTTAGCCTTGCAGAGAGGATACAAACTTCTGGACAAACACCAATGAAGTTTATGAGACTATAGGTATCTACCTTTCTGCTAAAAAATACTCCCAACCAACAAAAATACTCTTTCAGAAAAGCACCCCAAACTCTAAGCACAGCTTTTTCCCAGCAGATCAAAAATGTAAATGTTAGATATTAAAATTCAGTTTTCATAAAATCTTTTCAATGTAGACCTTCTAGTTCACAAGACTGAGTGTGAAAACCAGTAAATTAATAAAGAATGTTTGTCCTTTTCCTGGTATGGTATTTATGGCTAAGGTTTGGATGATTAATACTGAATATAGAAGAGGCTTCCTTAATTCCATTTGCTGAAGCAGCTTGTAGGTATGATCCACCTCACATGAATTCAGTTCTAAAATATTAGCTTCTGTAACATTGTTGAAAAAATTCTCTCTCTCTATTCAGGCAGAAATTAAGAACACTTCTTATAATGTCTTTATCGGTTTACTTGTCCATTGCCCAGAGAAGTGTTGGATACCCCATCCATGGAAGTGTTCAAGGCCATGTTGGATGGGGCTTTGAGAAACCTGCTCAAGTGCGAGGTGTCCTGCTCAGAGCAGGGAGGTTGGAACTAGATGATCCAGCCCAGTGATGGTTCTATGATTCCATGAAATACACAATTCTCAAGGGATCTACAGATGAAAATGAGCTGAAATTTACAGATCAAGATACAGCCATCCATGGTGTTTGCATCTATGTGAATTACAAATACAACTGCCAGCAACAGATGTAGTTCAGCATTTTTCTTTTGATGTTAAATTGAAGGTCATCACAGTTCAGTCACCTTTCCATATTAAAAATATAATGCACCTAAAATATGAACCTTAGAGAATTTTGTTTGGATTTGACTTTTTTTTAGACAGCTGTCTATTTATCCTCCCAACATAAACTATTTTATGCTTATTAAAAAAGGAAATAAGTAGCCTAACAAGCAACAAGAGAATGAATCTAGATGACCATATTTTTGTATTTATTGCTTCATAAATCAACCAGTAAAGAATTCTGTTATTTCATGAGTAATTTTAACCATTGATAAAAATACCTTCTTCACTGCTTCTTAGATAATCTCATTTTACACACCAGTATTCTTATGGGCATATTTCTCCTCACTCACAGTAATATTTAAATCCTTCAAAAGCAGAGGAGACAAGAAAACAAACATGAAACAAGTAAATAAAAAATGTCATACTGTGGTTTAAAGTTACAAAACTAAAGATGACTTCTTTATTTTAGGCTCCTTCAAACTTTCTGTATCATCTTATTCAACCTGCAACATCCCTGTATGTCAGTTTTCCTAGCTGAAAAACGGAACATATGATTTTAAATCACAGCCCCACAGTGCATTGGAAATACAAATGCATTAGTATCCGTGAAGTATTTGGAAGACATTGCTGAGTTGAATGTCTTATTTCAGAAAGAAGCAAAATTATTTCACGATTTTAATAAATACCTGCCTTCTGTTAATTCTGTTTTTTGTTTTTATGACATTTCTCCTCTTTTGTAGGTAAAGAATCTGTTGAACTAAATCCATTTAAATGATTGTCCCCTGCATATCAATCCTAACCCAGCAATGTATTATTGTATCTTACAAAATAATGTTAAAAGGCAGAATCCCAACAATCAGGACAGATTTACTTCACACTTACTGTGCAATCATTACAATGACCTTACATTGAAGCCATCTTGTATTTTAGGAAAAAAAAAATTAAATTAAAAAAACATTAAAAAAAAAACCCCAAGAGCCATCCGACCATGTGACTGAAGCACCCAGAAAGGCTTTCAAAATTAAGTCTGAGTTCAGCAGCTCTGGGAAAGAACTTCTGCCAGCGTTTGTGAATAAACTTTTCAACTCTCTCAGTACTTAAAACATCTCTTCTTTCCATGACAGCCCTCTGGGGTGCCCCATAGGGGCCATGACTAGGTTTATCCTACTAGAAAGCTTACTCTGACTCACTTCTTTCACAAGGAGTGCCATGGGCAGGGGTGTTTCCTGCACCTCCCTGCATGCCTGCCATGGGAAAGATGTTTCTGTTCCTTACTCCTGGCTCAGGGCAGGGTGCAGAGCTCGGAGCACCACGGCAGGAGGTCTTATGGACTGGGGACTTATAAAAGCACCATATGCCACTGGCCGGTGCAACAAGTAGCCGGCGCCTCGGGGCTGGCAGTCTGGAATATGCTTGCAGCTAGTACCTAAAGCTTCTCTCCTGCCTGGAGAATTGCAAATCCTAAAAAGGTGAGGTTTTGACTGATGTCTTTTAAGAACTTGGCTATGACTCCTTGCAAAATCCAAAGTTCTTCCCTGCACCTATTTCAGGGGTGAAAGAAGAGCCCAATCCCTTCAATGGGACTCCTCCTCCTATTGATTTTGGTTCCAAAGTACTCAAGCTTTGCCTGCATGATTTCAGTTCTATTTTAAAGGTTTAGGCAATCTTAAGAACAACCTCAGCTATCTCAAACTACGTTAATTTGATCATACTAACCTACAGTTTGCAGGCTCAAAATTCAACATCCACAGCTAATGATGACTCAGACTACTAATTTCTTCCTAGATTTTTTTTCCTCCTTTTTCTTGCAAAACAAACCATCTCAAAACCTTCTGTATTACCATTTTGGCAGTTATGATTTATACAACCAGACATCACAGACTTTCAGAGCTGGATGATCAATGGGGGGGTTGGATGACCAAACCTATTCCATTGGGGAATCTAAATTGGTTAGACTCATTGTTTATATTACGATTTTCCCCTTAGGGCACAAATAGTCTGCTAGGGAACTGTAAATGAAGGTACATGCTGGCCTTGAGACAAAACCACCCACATTAAGTAAATTTAAATCAGTGCTTCCTCCAGGAAACAAAGAGTTGTATTACTTACAAGCAGATTTGATTATGGTTTGGAGAACTGTTTAAACACATCTAGCACATCAAAGGAAAACAGATTTAAGCTGCTGTGCTCATTGTTTAAGAAATATTGGTTGATTGATGCAAAGATCAACATGACTGATGACTCCCTGTAACAGTTTAGTGGAAACACAGGCCATAGTAAAGATGGAAATACTCAGTTTCATCAAAATACCTTCAGATCTTATATTTCAAATTAAGGATAAGATAGTCTCATTCTAACATTTTTAAAATAAAATCAAGTTCATGAAATCAATACAATAAATAAGTTCACAATACCATGTTGGCCTCTCTCTTCAAGGCCATAAAAACACCCACTAATATCATCCAGAACATACCTAAAGCTTCCAAAACACCACAGCATTCAAGATGTCTTTATGCACATTTGTGAACTATAGCATCCAGTACACATGCAGATTCATACAGCAGCATGCAAACAGCCTAGCAAAGAAAGGGTTAAGACAAAAGAACATTCTCAAAGCAATTCAAATAATTCCTCTAGATCATTCGGTACGTGAAAAGTATTGTAGCTGGGAAGCTGGACTGGTATCAGTTCAGAAGTTGCTGCTGATCTGACACAAGCCAAAGCAACCAGCAAACTGCAAGGAGAAAGTTGCTAGATGAAAGGAAAACCCAAAAAACCCCACGACACACAGAGCAGAAGGTTCATCTTAAGAATCAGTTGGATCTCCTTTACTTTGCAGAAACAATTATTTTACTTTTAATTTCAAAGAGGCTTTGGGGGAAAAGACTGAAGGAAATATAGCTCATTTTGGCAGAGCACACGTTGCACAAAATAAATTTAAGAATATATTTTTGGGCTAGAATGGTTGAAGAAATCCCTGATTAGCCTCTTAATGGGGTGAATCCAATTTATTGAGAATGATCACCAGAGGGAGTCATTGACTTTCCCATTAAAGTCAAAGGGAATTTTACATACATCAGGAATGCAGAATTTGGGGGCAGAGCTGAAAAAGACTTCAAACAGATTGGAGTTCAGGGAACAACACAAACCACGGTTTTATGGATTTAATCTGAATCCATTTTCCCCTTTGGAGTCCCAAAGGATGACAGCTATATTCAATGGTTAAAATTAGAGAGAAGGCACTGAAGTCATCCATTCAGTGGGTACACACCCACAATAACAACAGGAAAGAAAAAAAAACAACAAAAAAACCCCAAAAACCACAAGAAAAAAAAAGAAAACCAACCCCAAAAACCAATCATCCACTCACCCACCCGATCAAACAAAAACCCCAAAAAAATCCCATCAACAAAAAAAATCCCTTAAGCACTTAATTGGTTGTACAGGAGTTTGGAATGGTGTAAGTAATAACTGCTCAGTTTTCTCTTTGGACATGTATCAGTCCTTCTGGAAATGTGGTATTCAACAACACAAAGAAAATCCCCAGGAGCCATTTATTAGAGTATGTCATACCTCTTGGGAATATCAGTAAAAGAAAGGAGTGAAACGGAGTCAGAAAGAGTTGTTAGCATAGAGGTATTGTTTGGTTTTGTTTTATTTTTTGTTTTCAATGCTAGTGACTAAAGGAGGTAGTGAGCATAGGGATTTGTGAGCAAAGTGATAAAATGAAGTAATTAGACAAACCAGTGTATTCAGCCACAAGCAAATATACATTTTATGCTCACACACCTAAATTTCATGACCTTCAAGAAATACTTTCGTGTTAAGAACCTGTCTTTTCTTTGCTGGACTTCAGCTCAACCATATTCTTGCCACAAAAGCCCAGCAGATTTGGTTTGAAAACAATCTCATTCACTCAGCAACTTTCTCCTTAATTCTGTACAAGATTTTATAGCAGAAAATTAGATTAAAAAAGTGCAAGGCAACAGCCCCACCCAGCCAAATGCAATTTCACTTCCCTAGAAATGTCCTCTGAACAAATGGAATTCAATTTGTTTCTGTCTTCCCAGGTAATGGCAGCACCTTGTTTTCTTTGTTTTTATCTAATTCTTGTTCATGTAATTAGCTGGCAGATTGCAGCCTTTTGTTCATTATAATACAGTTATTTGCATAGCTGTTTCCATTTCGAGGCTGAATTTTGGACAGAGGCTCTATTTTGGGTTGTGGCAGGCAGAGCCACTGCTGGGAAACCTCATGCAGGGAAGCATGCAGCAACCTGGTCCTTCGTGGAATGAGTTGCTCCAGGAACTGCCCTGGCTGCCCATCTGCTTCTGACAGCAAATCAAAGCCCTGTTTCCAGCATGCAGCATAAGACCTGGCTGTCTTTCATCATCACAGGGACCACTGAAAACCAGTTGAGCTCATTCTAAAGCATTTTCACCAACAGACTGTCCATGCATAATTTACTGTGCTTTAGATTGAATATTAGGAAAAATTTATTGACTGAACGGGGTGGTCAGGCATTGGAGTGAGCTTTCCAGGGAAGTGGTTCAATCATCATCCCTGGAATTGTTCAAAAAACATGTAGGTGTGGCTCTTTGGGACATGGTTGTGGTGAACATGGCAGTGCTGAGTTAAGGGTTGGAGTTGAAGACCTTAAGGGTCTTTTCCATCCTACATGGTTCTATGGTTCTGTGGCATCACTCAATGTACGCTTTAATTAAAGTTATCAGTACTCTTTCAGTGGTTGAGTGAAAAAAATTTAGACGTGGAGGCTACCTTAAGTTTTCTTTCACCAACAGTTTGATTTAACACCCAGTTGAGTCTAGTGCCATTCAAATAATTTTTTGCATAGCTAAATCTTATTTTTAAATAATCAAAATATATACCCAGATCACAGTTTTGCATAATACTGACCCTTCCTATTAATAAATGCAGGAATCATCACCCTTCAAGTCCTATGAGTTTCCAGCAGTGAACTGATGCAAGCTCACTTTTATCTAGGTTGCTCAGAATTTCAGGAATATGCACCTTATTATGAAAATGAGGGGCAGAGTCGGTGCTGGGGGAAGACTGCACACTCTGGTGCACAGAAGCCACCTTCATCTCAGCCTCCATGCATCTAAATACCCTCAGACCTCTACCTCTGAGGAGAAATTATACATCAACACATCAATTTACACTACTTGAAACATAGAGAGCTGCAACAGACAGCTTGGAAAAACTGCCAACCTTCGTTGTTTACAACTCAGCCTACATATCCAACCCACTGCTGTGGTCAGGATTAGTCCTGTAACCAAAAGCAGCAAGGCCCAGCCTTTTAGCAGCACCGGTTTTAGTCCTACCTGTGCCATCTGCCTCTCCAGCTTTGACCGGGGAATATCATCAAAATAGTTTTCATTTCTTCTTCTCCTTGCATCGCCCTGCATGATAATGTGGGGAACGTCCAGGGAGCCACCAGTAGTGAAAGTGCTTTGGCTAAGTGATGGAGACAACTGAGGAGGAGTGTGGTTACCACTGGGTTCCTGGACAGAGAAAGAAAAATGCAGCATAAGAAGAACAACAGATTGCTGACTTCAAATCACACATTTAAAAGTGCATTTGAATTGCTCACACTAAAATAATTATGGAACAATTCCTGCAGTAGAGGTTGCTGTGGATGAACTTTTGAGATTTGCTACTTGAAGTGCAGAGCCCATGTAGAAGGGAGAACAGTTCACTGATTATATGAACTAGTGGCAAATTTCCTCCCCAAAAGCTCCTTGTGTAATATATACTCTCTCCTAGAGATAAAACAGTGAGCTATTTCTTGTCAAGGCCCAAATAAAGCCATTATTTAGGATTAGCTATTTGTAAGATGAAATACATTCTCACCACTTCTGAGCAGTGAAAATGATTTGAACGCTAGCAACACCTCTTGCTGGAAAAAAAGAAATGCACGCCCATTTACACAGTATAGACATTTTGTTGCAATTTTTAAAGGTTTTGCAGAACATCCATTTTAACTTGAAGTACCAGATATCAGACACAAGCTAAATACCAATTCCTGGAATGCATGAAAGTATCAGAGTAAAAATATTTCTTTTCTTGTTACATCTACCGAACTGTAACCCTGCACCAGTCAGTGTGCAAATACCACACAGAATGAATACACAAGTGCTACTTAATAAATAAACAGGTCTTCCTGGTATACATTTCACGAGGATCTGCCACCACACTGCCCACAGCCAGACATTGTGCTGTAGGTTTGGGAACACCCAGTCTCATGCACATGACATGACTTGTTCAACCAGCTACAAACATTGGTGTCCACGTCCAGCGTCCCACACTCTCTTGGAGCTCCATCAGCAGGAGCAGGGAGCTACAGTGCACTGACCAGTCTGCACCAACACCACCCTGTGTGAGCAGGAAAACACTCTCACAGCAACTGAACGGGAAATGTTCCTCTCTCGGGATGTAGGGTACTGGGCAGAACGTACCCAGGAGCAGGTTTGCTCAGTGTAGACCTTCTCTAAACCAGCTGCTGCTGCAATGCTCTATTTCAATACTCAGCAACAAGAGGGAACCTGAAGGTGGTGGAGCAAGCAAAAACCTGCCCCTGTGTGGAAGGTAAAAAAGTTCTGCCTTTTTATTTAAAGAGAGAATTAAAGTGGATGATTCATGCATTATTACACTGAAGCAAGCCCAGTTCTGAAAAGCATCAAGGTACTTTACTCCATGCTGTTAAGAAACAAGATCTGGTGTAAGAAATCAGAGAGTTGTAATGTCTTTCAAATAGAAAGGAAAGTTCAAGTCATAGTAACGCCTGATGTCAATATTTGAAATGTAGGAGTCTATGTCACATTAGTCCTTGCAATCACAGTAATGGATTAGTATTTTTCATGTTGCCAACAAGAAAAACATTAGGAAAATATAGCTCTTTAGTAATTTTTAATTAACTGGGATTTTAATTTTTTTTAAAAATTCTCTGGCTTTCCTATGATCTGAGACAAGCACTTGACATTTCCCAGGGCAAAGAAAAGAGCATTTTCCTCTTAGGAATAATCTTTTTCCTCCTTCACAAAAACCCACCTACATTTGGCCCAGTTAAAAGCTTCTGGAAAGCTGTATTCTGCACATGCTCAGTAGGTTTGGTGAGGTATAACCTTGAAAACCCACCCTCCCTGGGCCCAACAACACGGTGCACACACACCTCTGCTCTAAAAATAACCTGAGTACATGGGCACCAAACAAGATCCTCTTTAGTGAGTGCTACCTGCTGCTTCACCCAGGAGGGTAACCTCTCTCTGCTCTGAATCAGGATTCACCCACTGTTGCAGGGCCACCAGTGTATCAAAGTGACAGATGAACATAGAGATTCTAGCCCTCATTGAGCTTTTCATATTTTATCAAACTGCATATGAGGAGGAAATTCACTCTGAGATTTATATTGGAAGATTGCTGGCAAGGCAATAGAGACAAGAACTACCAACTCAAGAAATAAAAGAATTACTGTGCCTCTGCATTATGGAACAGTATGTCATTGTACAGTTTTATGCTATTTTCTCAAAGTTGTCCTTCACAGCACAGATGGATCCTCAACTGTGCAGCGTGTTGTCATCTACTCAGCACCGTGTTATCATTAGTTACCGTGTAGTCAGTATTTTATTCTTGCCTTGTTTCATGGCCCCAGACCTCTCTCCAAAACCCTTTTAAAATCCTGCTCTGAAGATGATTAATATCGTCATAGTCATGATGCTCAGAAGTGCTTTACAAATGTCAATCAATTAATTTTCACCACACCTGTGACTTCTGGAATTTCATAATCACTGCTCTAGTGTGGGTGACCAGAGACACACAGACAACAAAGGTTAGAAAGTACCAGTCACTCAATTACAACATCTATTGCTTGATTTCCCAAGTGCTTGAGTTCCAAACTCCACGTCTGTTGATCTAATTTTCAGCACTGTGTACTCAGCACTTGTATAAATCAGACTCAAGACTCCAGTCAAATATGCAGATTGTCAGTAACATACAATTAGTGTCTGTTTAGGAGCAATTAATTAAATAACTTACCATGAATTATGCGAGTTTGTCGTGGCAAAAACAGGTGTGAGTCTATAGTTTCATAGGTACAGCTATTCCTTTAATCATGAGCCTGTCTCCCATTCTTCCTTCATTCCTCTTCCTCACTCCATACCCACCTTTTCACCTCCTTGAACAAACCTGCAGACCAGGCACGGACACCCTTGCAGGTGCTACCATGGCCTCAGTACCACGCTACGGTGAGTCACCAGGTACTCATATTGTGTTTTCACCAGGTACTCATATTGCATTCACCTGGCTGTGAATGCAAGGACACATGACCTGCAGGGATGTCTGATCACATATTTCACTCTCAAAATCTGCCTCATCCCCTCTCAGACCTGCTGCTCATGTACACCTGGAACCACAGAGGTCAGGGTTGGAAGGGAGGTTAAGTCATCCTTCCCCAAGCTGCTTGGGCACACTTCATGTCCCACAAATGTTTGTCTAACCTGAAAACAGGAATTCTCTCCAGGGAACTAATTCTTGTGTTAAAATATCATTACTATTGCAACATTTCTCCAAATTTTCTGCCAAAATTGTTGGTACTTCAGTTTAAATTCTGGCCTCCAGTGCTGACTGGCTGAGGAAGGGCTCCCATGGAGAACATGGAAACTGGTCCTGTAATTAAGGATTACTCAAGGAAAAGATATATTCAAGGAAAGAAAGCAAGATTGCATAGGTAACCCAAGATACAGCAATTTCTATACCTTTGTGTATAGAAAAGTATATTTGTATAGTGTCTGTGTGTATATATATGCAATATATATATATATATATATAACCTATATATATTTGAATATAGTATATTTGAAATCTAAATAGTGTTTCCTTAGTACACAGTAACACACAACAGGAAATAACATATGTTTTGGATATTTTTAAGATTTTAAGGAATTTTTGCTTTTTATCAATATTTAACCTTCTACTTTGAAATATTTTAAAAGCTAACACAAAAACAGTCAAAAAAGATGAAGCACTAGCATTGCTTAGCTTGAGCTTGGGAACTTAAAAGCAGGCTTTAAATAACAAACTACCTTTTCTACTGATGTAGAGCAGCCTGATCTAGTGGAAAGTGCTCCTGCCCATGACAAAGAGGGTTGAAACTCGACAATCTTTAAGGTCCCTTCTAATCCAAACTGTTCTGTGATTCTATATAAATCAATCTTACAGCAGCAGCAGACAGTTTATTTAAGCCAATTTTCAAGATACAAATTATTGCAGACTACAAACTAAACACTATGTCTTTGTTTCTTGTGAAATGGCATAGTAGCAGTTGATGGGAAAGACAAACTTCATTCCAAATGCATGTCCTCCTCTTTAGGATTCTCTGTGAAGACTCCAATTCCAAGAGGTGATAAATGACATTTAGCACTGGCCCGCATCAGTAACTCTAGCTGTGCAGCAGCAGACTACTTTCTATCATTCTGACTACAGATGGAGGACATCCAGTTTTCTCTTCCATATTAACTGAGAATATACAGTCCTGACCAAGAATGTGGACTGTGGAAACTTTCCCACTTGCTGAGTAGGAATTAATTATCCAGTCCAGAGTATTGAAGGCATTCAGCAAAAAAGTCTGCCTTTTTACCTATTTCTGTTTCCTTGGAGTGTTTTAACACCTGCCATGCATCAGGAATCATTCACAAAATACATAAAAATAAAATACAAGAAAAACATCCACACATTTGTGCAATGTGCCTTAGAGCACATTACAGATTTGTCAGACCTTTTAAAATAAGGCATTGGGAATAGCTTGAATGAACGGGTTGGATCTAGAATGTCTGTATGGGGCATCTGAGA
>VYZP01060131.1:34769-48639 GCA_013400635.1 Hypocryptadius cinnamomeus
TTTGAGAAACTGAGTGAAGGTGGTGTAATGAGAGGAGATTAAATGTGGTCAAGTGTGGAAAAACCCCAGAGACATTGCAACAAGGTTTCTGAAAGAGGGAATACAAATGAAAATTAAAAACATGATGAAACTTTAGATATACAGAGACACCTTAATGACATTTTTATCTCAACACTTTCAAGGTGTTCTCCTTAAAGAAAGCTTAAAGCATACGTCTGAAAAGTAAGTGCAAACATTTGAAAACATGAAAGGAAAATGGTAACTCTCCTCCAGTATTGATTGGCTGGGCTGGGAATCTTGTGGGCAGATGAAGATGTGCATCTTTTACATCCCCAGTCCTGAGCTAGTTTCCTTAGCAAAGATAAGCTGATACTTCTAAGATTTTACTTATCTCATCCTAAGGCAGACATCTGAAACAGGTCACAGGGATCACCCTGTAAAGATGTCAATATATCTCTGCTGGCCATACGTGGAGGTGTGACAGAGCAGATCAGTCTAAGATGACAATAATGTACAATTCTGAAGGGAGGCAAGTTGAACCCCACTCAAAGCAGTCATTGTTTTCATGTGAGCATTATGAAACCCTTGCTGACTTGCCAAGAAATGCAAACAGATTTTCATGGGGACTCACCCTGAGGGTTATTGACCGAGGTGGTTTCTGAGGAGGATCTTCGTGAAGCCTGTCTCCCAAAGATGCCAGAACACGCTTCCGGTGGCCAATCAAGCTAATTTTTAAGACCTGAAATAATATCAAAAAGACATCATTAAAAGAGCACATGGCAACCATTACATGAACAGCCATTCAGACTGAAACCATTTTCTCTTTAAAGCTTTTAACGAGTTAGTCCTCTAGACAGGCTGAGCAGACAGGGAACTGTGCAAGGCAAACAATCAGCAGAGAAAATGAGAGGTGAGATCCGAGGAAAAACACTATAAAATGAAGGAAGAAACTAGAGCATGTATAGGTGTGGAAAAGTGAAAAACACAGACACAAACATGAGTAAAGAGGAAACAAAATGAAATTAAGAGAAGGCAGAAGAGCAGGAAGAAAAGAAGGGAAGGGGGTGAGAAGACTAGAGAAGGAAATGCAAAGGTGCATGCAAACAGTGAGTGATGAGGATTACAGTGATTCATGGGATGGATGAGGAAAAGAGTGAGAAACAGCCGGTGAATGCTTAGAGGAGGCAAGAAGGGAAAAAAGGAATTGTATGATGAGTAAATGTTAAAACTTTTAAATGCCTTTCACAGTGTTGCTAGGAAAGAGTTAAAACTGCAAGATTTGGCAGAGAAGGAAGGAATAGTTTCTCTCAAAGTGACCTTGCAGCTGGGAATGCTAAAATTGTTGGTGTGGGAAAAGTCCATTTATTATGCCGAATGTTGTTCATCCTCTGCGTGTTTTGAGAAGTGGAAGTCCTATGGAGAGATAACACACTCTCACAGACATGGGGGAAGCCTTGTGTTATAGAGAGGCAGGAGCCCTCCCCTCCCCTCCTGCCAGCTAGAATGGAGCCATGTCCCTGTCCCTCTGTCACCTGGTGTGGTTATCAAGGTAATGAAATAAATCCATCCTTTGCATTTCAGCTGTGGTTTGAGGGTTGCCCTTGGTTAACCGTATGTGTAGATTCACACACACAGGTAATCTCCAAATATCTCATACAGTTTGTGTTATTATGTAGAATCATCCTTGTGTAAGAAACACTAGGTGGACAAACTTTTACCCTGGAGTTGTATTACTTTTTTTATCAGATGCAAAATCTCTATTGCACAGAAATGAGTCCATCAGTGAATATGATTATGCTTGCCCAAACTCTGAGAACACTGCCAAAAAGTTGCCCCAAATTTACAGCAACTACTCCTCATTTGTATTTCTCTGTGTTCTTGCCTCATACAAAACCACCACTGCTCTCAGGAAAAAAGGGAGAGCAGAAGCAGTGAGTTGGAAATTTTAAGTATTAGTGGGAAAAAGAACATATTTCAATGGTATTCTTTAATGGCTGTAGTGTAGAGTGTATAGCAGCACTAATTGTAGCAGCAAAGCCTCTGCTCTGCAAACAGCAGTGTCCTTACATAACTCCTGCAGACTGTACATGTGGTTTCATACTCCAGAGCTGCCTCCATTCCCTCTCAGAAAACAGTACTTCCCACTATATTTAGGACCACCGTGTGTCAACACCCTTCAACTGAGAGGAAGTTCTCACTCAACCTAGAAAAAGTAATAGTCCCCAAAAAAACTGGAAATGCTACATCTTAAATGAACAACTACCTCCGCTTTAAGCACTAGCACTAAGAGCTGCAATTCATGAGAACAAACAAGACCCAAACCCCAGCAACTCCCCTGCTACATCTCTTAGATGCAGTATCTCAAAATACGGTACAGCAACATGCTGTATTATTCTGGTATCCATGCCTACCCATCCATTATCCTGCTCATCCATGCGCACACGAATCCATCCACGTTTCCTCTGTTAGATGTCTCTGTGCTATCTGATACTGTTGAACATCAATGACCTCTTTGCTGCCCACATCTCCAGGGTGATGGGCTATGACATGAGGCAGATGGAGGCCTTCCTCTGAGAGGCAGCTTACAGGGCTCTTGCAGACCCTGCAGCTCAGCAGCGGACACAAGCTGCGGTCCCACCCTGCTATGTGCTATCCTTTCAGCCTAAATCTAGAGAAGCACGAGCAAAGCTGAGATAATGCAGCACACAGAGAAATGCCTGAGGCATGCAGGAGACTTAGTTATGTATTCAGTTTACACTGAGTGTTAAACAGAAGGGTGCACAGTTTATCTCTGTATTTAACTATGTGAAACACGTGAATGAACCACAGCTGCTTTAAGCATTACTCAAGTAATGCACTTCAGTGAACTTGCTTTTTTCATAATGCTTCCCCATCAACAAGATCACTTATCCAGAGATTTTTAAGCCAAGCTAAAGTTCTTTGGGTTGTTTCAAGGTCCTCAGCACTCTGACTGCCTTATTAGCTATATCAAACCACACAAAGCAATTTTCTTTAACTTCACAGAGCTGCTGAACAATGGGAGAGAAAAAGACATGAGTCTTGAGGGACTGCACACATAAGAGATCAGCAGACAGGTCTCAATGACTAAATTATTTCAAAAACTGTTCTCAATTTGAAAGATCTTTAAACACCATAGGCACTGCTAAGCTTACTCCACATTTTGTTTTTCTATTATAATGGGGGTCGCCCCAAATGTGAAAGGGAGGGAGTTAACGATGCAACCTATAGAAACATATGGTCCCCAGGCAACAGGCAGCTGCATCCCAGTCTCATCTAGAGCACATACTCCGTTAACTGAAGACAGCCATATTCTTCTGGAAATTACTCCCTAGCAATTTTTTTTACTTGGAAAACCTGTTTCTCAATGTAAAATACTGTTTTCTGAAACAGTTCTATATTTGAGTTATGAGGGTTTAACAAACATCCTGAAACTCTGGAAACTCGTCCTGAGATGGATTATCCTTGACAGTATTTATCAAAAATGTCAAATATCACAAATATAGGTCAACAGTGTGGAATGGTACAGCTGCCTAAAGCAGTACCATAGAAATATGTTACTGTTGAAAGTCTTGCACTTAAACAACCCACAAATTAGCTTTCCTGGTATATAATTTCTATAAATCAGGTTACAGCGAACACTGAACTAACACTGAATAAGCCAGTCAATACAGTGCACCTAAGTGTCATGCATTTTGTCAAATGGATTGTAGCCCACTTACTACACAACAATGAAATGAGTTTTGCAGTGTGGCTGCAGGAATCAGCAACAACATGTCGTCAAACTGCTCAGAGTAGCTCAAGGCTGTCCACAGTATGTTATTTCATCACTGGGACAAAAGTGAAAAAAAAAAAAAGCATGTACATGACATGCTTCTTTCCACACTGACAGCAGGATACCCGAGACAAGAACGATATTACTCCATTTCATGTATTTGATGTTGCAATACAGTTAAAAGAGAATGGGGCAAGTCATTCATCCAAAGCACTGACACATGCACAAAAATTGAATCTTATTTTTACTTCTGTACTCTGCAATGATTAGCATACAAAATGAAATTCCACTAGGAAATGTAAGAAATTTACAAATATAACCAATGTAACACTTGCATTTAGATCTCTGGCTTAGCTGACAGATGTTTCAAAAGACACATGTAGCCCAATAACTCCCTGATGACTGTGTATGTGCAAATGCTGGAATTAACAAGTTATTCCACCTAAAAATGAGCTTTCTTTCTGCAACATTCTTCTGCCTGATCTTTTCTCTAGTGGAATAATTATATTCAATACTGTATGATTCTACTTTTTTTTTTTTNTGGAAAAATTATATTTAATTCTGTTCGATTTTTCTTTTTTTTTTTTTTTTTTTAGAATATTTCAAAGATTACTGAAATTCAAGACATTAATTTTCCATCTTTTGGAATAATTTGAAAAATTTTGTATGGGTTAAAATTAGGATCATAATAGCACAAGAGGTCTGGACTAAATGTGTAGCAGCAATTGGACACTAGGAACCACCTACAAAATATAAAATTAAAGAGTGATCAGAACAGTGCTAGTGATCCTCTGGTAGCAGCATCAGACACCAGAATTCAAGAAAAAAATGGTAAATGCAAGCCAAAAAAGTGGGATCTTCCTAGCTCAAAACACTTTCTAAAATCAATATTATTAACCATTTTACTGCTGGTCATATTGAAATAGACTCCAAGCTATCTGGAATTACAGAAGAAGGGATACATTTCATTATTACCCCTCTCCTGCCACAATGCCCCCTCACAGGACTAATCCTAAAACATGGCAGGTCCCAGAATACCCAGGAAGTGACCCCAGATCAACTGTACAGCTCACTTGACCAATGGGATTGGTTTAATTGAAAATTACAAAAGGATTAAACATACTTGTTGTATAAATTTTCAGGGTCAACTTTACAAATCCTAACCATAGAACTGCAACAAAACCCCCCCAACAAATAAAAAAGGTCAAAAAACTCTATATTCTGCATACTGACCGAGATTACTTGGTGCAATAATTGGTATATTTTGAAAATTACATAGGTCCAAGTCAACTATGACAATTAAACTCAAAGAGGGCAGGTTTAGATTAGATATTAGGATGAAATTCTCTACTATAGTGAGGCATTGGAACAGGTTGCCCAGAGAAGTTGTGGATGTCCCATCCCTAGAAGCGCTCAAGGCCAGGCTGGACGGGGCTCTGAGCAACCTCATCTAGTGGCAGGTGGCCCCCACGGCAAGGGGCATGGAACTGGGTGCCCTTCAAGGCCCCCTCCAACCCAAACCACTCTGTGGTTCTATGAATGCCCAGTGGATTTAGCAACACCAGACAAAGCCAAGTCCAGTAAAATCACATTAGACTTCTGTTGCATTTTTCACACGGGGATGCTTTATGCTCTTTCTCAGCACATGGCAACAGAGAAGCACCAAAGCATCCTGCTGGTCAGAGGCTTGCTGCAACTTCTCTGCTGTCCACAACTGCAGGGGAAGCAAGTGTTTATTATGCCTAGGAAGACATCTGTAAGAGACTTTCATATCATAATGATTTCATGTCATAAGGATATGAAATATGCATCATAATCCTCTGGAATTAATTACCCAATTGGAAACATGTCAGTTGTCCTGATGACAGCATTTCACAAAGCCAACGGCTGTCTTGTAAGTCCCATTTTTATATGTTATCATGAGGAACTGATCTTTGTTTGGTCCCCTATCACTCAAATAAATAATTGAGATGCAGATTTCCATTTAAGGGTATTGAAAAAGCAAAGGCCAAGAGTCTCTTCCAAGTAAACTTGCCATTGCCACCCCAGGTCAGACTGAGGCAGGTGAGAATTCATTATTTTTGCAGGGGTTCTCAGGACAGACTTTGTCCTGACTTGGCCAATCAAGCCATTTTTGTCATTAAAGTGTTTTCCAAATTGGCTAATGGAAAATACCAGGTGCTAGTATTTTGGCTCCACTAAAGATAAAAATAGTAACAGTAATTTTGTGCTTGCAATCAATAAACATTAATATTTCAGTGAAAAAAAATCTATTTAATATTTCCTTTAAAAAAACCAGGAAAATGCAGTGAAATAAGACCTGGCTGAAACTGATACCTGGCCACTTTGACTCCTGAGGATGTGTCTCAGGTTACATGCTGGACTGTTTTTTAAAAACAATTTTTTAATTAAAAAGTTAAATACATGGCCTCTTAAGAAATAAGTCACAGTTCAATCATTTTACAAGCCTCAGATGTAATGATAAACATTACATATGTGCATTTTTGTCACATTAGTCTCAAATGCCCATAAATCAGAAATCCTAAAGATCTGTTATACATACAAACACCAAGATTGTTCCAACAATGATTACATATTCTAAGAGGCAAGGCTGAAAATATTATGTATATGA
Source organism: Hypocryptadius cinnamomeus (assembly GCA_013400635.1). Lineage (NCBI taxonomy): Eukaryota > Metazoa > Chordata > Aves > Passeriformes > Zosteropidae > Hypocryptadius > Hypocryptadius cinnamomeus. Next base: position 41,195 of record VYZP01060131.1, read on the forward strand.
AAAATGCAATCACTAAGCAGGTCTGTACATAAAGGAAAACATTCAATTTTCACAGAAAGTAAGTAGAAAAAATATTAGACAATTTGAAAGGTGGAACATATTCCCAAATTGTGTGCTAGACAATAGACTGTTCCCTCCACTGAGGACTTGCATTTTCATCTGTGTGTTGAGCTAATGATAGATCCAGTTACTGGTTCAGATGAGATCTGAAGAATGTGTGGTCACAGAGACCAGGAATTCCTTGAGGTCTTCAGTGTTAACCATATAGTACTACAGGAGAGCAATTGCAATACCAATATGTTGTCCCACAATATTTTGCAGGATTACTTACACAGCAGATAAATTATAATTAAAGTTACTGGTATTACAACACATTTCATAATGAGCTAATAATTTATTTATCTATTTTTAATAGGCAATTATCAGCAAAGCACATTAATCTGTACACAAGCATGAAATACAGCTCATGTAATGAGAAATAAGAGATAAAAAAAAATCTCCATAGAAAATTTTAATAGCTCTAAAATGGATCCTTTTTTTTCCCTGATTCTGATCTATTTTCATTGCAGACTTAATTCCAAGCAAAAGGAAAAAAAAACCCCAAACATTCAAGCCTATTTAAAGAATGGGACATTTGTCTACAAAGTGAATGGCCTTTAAAAAAAACCTTCTAATAACATAGAGTAATAAGAGTTTTTTCAACATCAGAAGAAGCAAACAGCCATTCACTTCCTAGAGTAAAAATGCAGATTACTCTAGCTCACAGTCACAATCAAGGCTGTCATGAAAAGGTAAGCTCTGCGATATGTGCATAGTATCAGTTAATTATAAAGATATTAATATGTTAGGATTGGAAATTGTTTACTTCTATATCATGCAATTATATAGTCTGATAAAAATTGCAACAAAAATAGTGAAAAACCTAAGATGGTGTTAAATATCTTCTACTACTAGAGTTTAATGAAAGTCCCTCTATGTTTTTTTGATTTTTCTTTTAAATCAGCATTATTTAGATATATAATGAGTGCAGAAAGACTGTTATCAACATACAGAAGGAAAACGCAAACAATGGAGAGAAGAACCTGGACTGAGGATCAGAACTAATGTTGTTAAAGAAATGCTATTCAGAACAGACTTAACTTCTTAGTATATTTGCCAGAAGTATGCATGAAAACCTAATTACTTTTGCATCATAATTATTTTAGTTTAGTAAAACTACTTTTCTGTATTGTAAAACATTCACATTAAAAGCATAGATTCCACTCCTGAATATCTAGTTCAAGCCAGATCTATGCACAGAGGCTATGGCTTCATTCCAGCTCTGCTGTCATAGAACCACAGAATCATGGAAATCATTTAAGTTGGGAAAGGTCCTTAAGGCCACTGAGTCCAACCACAGAATTAAAACTGCCAGGTCCAACGCTAGACTATGGCCCTAAGTGCCACAGCTAGATGTCTTCTAAGTATCTTCAGGAATGGTAACTCCATCACTTCCCTGGGCAGCCTGTGCCAGTGCTTGACAATGGTTTTGGTGAAGAAATTATTTCCTACTATCCAAACTAAATCTCCCCTGGTGCGGCTTGAGGTGATTTCCTCTTGTCCTGTCACTTGTAACTTGGGAGAAGAGGCCAACCCCACCTGGCTACAGCCTTCTTTCCTGTGGTTGTAGAGAGCAATAAGGTTCCCCCTGAGCCTCCTCTTCTCCAGACTAAACACCCCCAGCTCTCTCAGCCACTCCTCATCAGACTTGTGATCCAGACCCTTCCCCAGCTCTGTTGCCCTTCTCTGGACAAGCTCCATGCTATGGATCCATTCATACAGGACATACAGCAATCCAAACCATACTTATCCCTTACAGCAGTATACATCCCAGAGTTACATGACAATGACATTGCATTATTGCATTGTCATTGCATGTCAAATATCACAATGCATTATTATTATTATTATTGCTCTACTGCTAACATTAATATTTACCCACTTTTTAAGGGGAAAAATTATAAAAGTATCATCATTATAAAAATCTGAAAAGTGTCTGTAGGCTTTGATACAAGCACTGGTAATGTCAGTACTCTACTACTGTGAACTGACAGCGTGATGCTGAGGCCACAACCCATCCCAATTCACTGCCAAAATACAGGTGCATTGTCCTATAAATCTCAAGAAAACTACGTAGAACTGCTTCCTTAGAAGAAAGATCTGCTGAAAGAAATACCAGGGTTTGGTCCAACAGCAGGGGTTCTGGGCTACAGTAGGAGCAGTTGCAGCAGAGTGACCTCCCAGGGATCTCACTCCTGGGATCCCATTCACTCCAGAAACAGACCTGGGAGGGCAGGGAGCAGCTCTCTGTATGGCCAGCTCCTCATCTCCTTCATTCCTTGATCACAGAAATGTTACCATTGGCACAAGTAAATGGGCTGGAAAGTACAGCCAGAGATGGAGGAAAGAAGAAGGGGTGGAAATCTCATTTTCAGCAGCTGCTTGTGCTTACAGCAGCACGAGACAAATAAGAGATGAACCTACTACAAGGAAACTGCAGCTTCCTTCACAACGGACCACCCAGAAGAGGAGGGCAGCTACGATTAAAAAAGACCGCAAAGAGACATAAAGCAAATGCTTTAACAGAAACCATGGTCTATAAGCTCATGCATTTGACTACTCAGCAGTTCTTGTCTTAACAGTTATCAGTGTGGACTCACCCTACTGCAGAGTGGCTGCTTACCCTCAGCCATACCACTGTTGTTGAGTGCTTGGCACACTGAAGGAAGAACACATTTTGTGACATGCTGGTAATAGGCAGCTTTAACTTTGGTTTTGGTCACCATGTCTTATGCCATCCAGGACTGTCACCACTATCAAGATCTTAATTTCATTAATTTACAAGAAATATGCACCAACAGATATGACACTGTGTAAAGAGGATCCTCAACTATCGCTCTACCTGCACTGCAGCAACAGCCATCTGACCAATTTCATCACTTTTCTTCCAGCAAGGACACTCCCTAGAAGAATAAACTTTGAATAACTGATAAACTCAGTAAAGGTTATGTTGTGACATACAACATTAGCATAAAAATAATTACTAAAAAAATAATTCACCATCTAATTATTTTTCCAGACATCTTTTACTATCTTGGTTTGTAATCTTTGCTCACTAAATGATTATTGAATTAAATGCCAGCCCCTCTCCCAAAGTTTCACACTCCCATCCACCTTCATCAGCCTCACTCTTTAACACCAAATGGAAGAAGCTACTGCATACATAGAAGCTACCAATTCATCTCAACTCCAGCTAAAGTAGTCTACCGATTTCTTTCAGGTAGTCTCATTGATCAGCCTACTTTAAATAAATTAAGAGAAACTTTGACTAATCTACATTCAGTTTCGATTGTGACACTGCTTGCCAGATTCTTAACCCCAAATCTTGCACACTTTCCAAATACAAGATATGGCTTTAAAAAAGCTATTAGTTCTCCCTTATATCCTGGCTTCGTATCCTTAACGCTGTCATGACGGTATCAATGATAGTCCTTATCTTAAAAAAGGCAATGGCCACCATGGCAGAGCGGAATTGTACATCACAGGCAGAGCCAGCATCATCCTGTACTTTGACTCTTAATCTGTGAGGAGGAAGCACCGTGGGTGGGAAAGAACAGGCTCTATAAGCACAGCAGGATGGCCGGATTAACTCTGCCAGGGGCAGCAAGGGGACAGCAAAAGCATTTCTCAAAATATCTTTTTCTTTCATGCTTTGAGGTAAGAGCAGGAAGGAATACCATCAAAAAGTGGCGTTACAAAAGGACACAAATAAAGTGGCAAAACTATTCATTCGTCAATAGCTCAAGTAAATTCTTCCCGTGTGGCTCTGAGGAACAAAATGAATTCCAGCAGAAAATATTATTGTCTGCCTGATTTGAGAGAGATCGAAACCACAAGGCAGTTCAGATCTTACACATCTTATGCAGATTCCTTCATTAAACATTCAACATTAGTCTGGCTTAAGAAAGAAACATTTTTGTACATTACCAAATTAGAACAAAGCAAGCTGTACTGAAGAGCTCTCCAAACATGAGGCTGATTTTGTACTATGGTTAAAAAAAAGATAAACCAAACTTCTTATTAACAGTGAAAACTGGCAAAGTTTTGGTCATCTCAAACTTCTTGTCCTTAAAGTTATTTTATAAATGAAAAAGAATATATGTTTCTGAATCCACAGTTTGGGCAGATCCATTATTAATGAAGCATTCTGGCAAAACACACCAATGAATGGGTTGTCATGGGAAAGGCTTTCTTCCTACAAATTCTATTTGAATTTTCTCAGTGAGAAAGGCTGTACAGGACTGACTACTCATACAGGGTAGAGCAGCATGTCTTCTACACCTCTACTCTTTCTCCTTTTTCTCTTCAGCCTTATCAAAAGTTCCTGAAAAAGCAAGGGTCTCTTCAAACGGATGATAAACATCACCTCCATGGCTCACGCTTTGATTTTCTTGTTCTTTATCCTAACTCCCTCCAACCCATAAAATAAAGTCAAAAAAAGGAAAGAAAGTTCCAAGGATTCCATTCCTCACTTTTCCCATCAGTAGCAGTAACACCAGCAGAGTATTACATGAGGGGATATTTGGACCTCCATGAAACCAAAAAGACTTATCAAACCTGTGCGTTCAGGTAACTGCAGGAGAGTTGTCCCAAGCTGCAAGAAGTCAGACACCCAGAATCACACCAATAATGATTTACAAATGACACTGAATGTTGTCAAGAATCTCCCCAACCTCTAGTCATATCTTTTTATAATTCTAAATATTGTAATTCAGTAAATATCTTGGCAGTGCTAACTTAAACTTAGCATTGTTAGCTGCTTAACAGATGAGCTCAATCATCTTAGAGGCCTTTTTCTACCTAAATGATCCTATGATTATAAATATCCTTAACGCAACTAACCCCTCTGATTCTTGAATTATGGTTTTTGTTAATATTTAACCTAAGTGGTCACTTCTACGTATCTTGTTCTGTACTCACTGATTTCTGAAAATAATTCAACATTATGAACAGTTTTACTTTCTTCTGCAAGTCGTTTATTGTAACATACATACAATTTTGCAAAACTCTCCTACCAATAATAGAAATTTGTTTTCTTTTCCTAGTTTATGTAAGTGGACATAAAGAATACAATGTATAAACATATTATCCCAGGTGAAATATGAAGGGAACGGTGCTAGGGGACAGAAATCTACAAGTATTTAAACACACTCCTCTTGCTACTATGCACAAAGTTCCTTTTTTTGGTGTTCTGTTGTTGACTGATGTTCTGTCAAATACCCAGTAGCTCTTGTCCCCCCGCCCAAATTATTCCCCCACAGTGCTGTTCAGTGATATACTCAGAGCTCATTATATTCTCATGTGATCTGTACTTTCAAAATAAATCACTTTCACATTTCTTCAATTAAATCTTATATAACTGATTCAGCCCATTTATGCATTATGAAGATCATACTCTATTTTAATCCTATTTTACAAATGTTACTACAATGTTAAATAATCACCCTTCAGATCAGAAATAATGCCATGAAAACCCACATTTGTTTGGAATGACAGCTTTTGCTACAACAAAAAAAGAGATTAGTTTACATGTATGCTTATATGTCTTAATTTATAATATTAGGTGTAATAGCCAGAGGCATTATTGTGAAGCCAATTAAGTTTCTATATGATCTTGTCACAAATGTGTACTCCTGTACAGATCACATTAACTCACTATAACAAGAAATCCTGTCATGAGCATTTTACACCAAATCACCACAAGAACTGTGATTAATAATGAATCAGAAGAGTAGATTTAAATGAATAACAAGCAAAGAGAAAAAAACCTCTTATTATGGACAATTAGATGATAATGTAACCTACATATTTGCTATGTTCTAATATGCAGCCACCTAGGATATGTTCACATGACTTACTTAAAATGTATTTCTGAGTTGTACTAGAGAATTAAATAACATTTTGGCTTTTCAAATTAGTCAGTAAGTCTAAATTTAGTCACTGTTAAATATAGTTTTAGAAAGACTACTATTCAAGCATACATCTCATTTATGTGGGTTTTTTAATCCTTCCTGTATTTGTGATCCAGATCTGGACCCAGAAGAGTGTAAGCCTTTTTTCATTTTAAGAATCCTGACATTTAAACTTACTTGTTTCTGCTGTAAGAACCTTTGAATCATAAAATATTTTCCATTCATATTTTGTGTCCATATTTTCCTTTCAAACAGATTTTTCACAGATACTCAACTGCATAAGTAAACCAAATTTCTGAACACAATTGTAAGGAAATGACTATGTTGAATTTAAAATATGCTTTTGAAGTGTTATATTTCTACATTAAAAACCACAGGCTTACTTAGCAGTGGGAAGTTTCTTCATTTTCAGGAACTTTTTCTGTGTGTCACCCTAAACTTGGTCCAGTGATCTTTCATGAATGAACACTGACCACAAGGAATTTACCAAGCGCTGATGTTCCTGCTGAGCCCTGGGAGCTGGGTGCCCTCCCTGCCTACGGGCCCAAAGGTCAGAATCAGCACAACAGTGCTGCAGGCAGGTGCTTGCCATCAAAGTGAGGCATGGATGGACTGGGAAAAATGCTCCAGATTCTTCACACTTGAAGATCGAGCATTATACGTAAAATTAGCAAAACATTCTCAAATTGTAGAAGCATAGAATAAGCTGAGTTGGAAGGAACTCATCAGGGTCATCGAGTCCAACTCCTGGCCCTGCACAGGACACCCCAAGAGTCACACCCTGTGCCCAAGAGCACTGTCCAAAAGCTTCTTGAGCTCTGTCAGGCTGGTGCTGTGAGCACTTCCCTGGGGAGCCTGTTCCAGCACCCAACCACCCTCTGGGTGAAAAGAAAACACTGAATGTACTGGCTCTTCAGAATTGCTCAGGATATGAAAATGGTATTTCAGTCTGGAAAACAGGGAGCAGAGCACAGTGCACTAACTAGTTCCCTGGAATTCCAAGACTGTTCCCAGACAACAGCAATCAGCTGGCAGAGCCTTCTGGAGACTGACACAGAAGCTCCTGCTCAAAACCAGGATGCTGGTAGATTTAGAGATGGAGGAGTTTGAAGCACAGTGGAATGCTACAGTGCACAAATTTTCCTACCACCAGCCCAGTGTGCCCTTCCTGCTTGGAGCTGCTTCGCTGCCATCCTGTAGCTCCACTGCTGCAAACAGGGTCATGCTGAATGCATTGCTGCATGTTTCATCTCCGGCTTCATCTCAGGCATCGAGGAATGCTCCCATCTTCAGAGAGAGCTAGGACTGTGGAACACTACAATCTACATTTGTCTTACAGACCAAAGGGAAATAAGACCTTGTACAGGCCAGGGATTCCTCCACATCCATGTTTGGGGAAAGCAAACAAATGACAAAACACCATGTGCAAATCAT
>VYZP01060132.1:0-26199 GCA_013400635.1 Hypocryptadius cinnamomeus
TTTTTAAATGTAATTTTATTCCCCAAGAGAAAAAAAGCACACAATTCTTTCAGTTAAACCCCATGTTTTTCAAAATATTTTTTCCTAGTGGGACACTGCTAAAAATGAAAGTATGTGTTCTTCTCTTTGGATTTTTTGCCATGCTGTTTTCATTTAAGCAAGATGCTTTTCCCACACAAAAAAAAATATACACATTAGACTAAAAACATCCATAAAAGCAAAAAAAATTCCGTTTGGGATTTTTCTCCGGAAATGGAAAATTAGAAAAAAATCAAAATATGTCAGGAAAAGATTTCCATTTCGCTAAAACAGTACTTTTGAATTAATTTATTCTCAATCAAAACATTTCACTCATCTCTAATCGCCGGACTGAAGTCACCCTGCAGGATCTAAAAGGAGTTGATTTAGATGCTCCCATGGGTTCCCATGAATCAGAAAAGTAATCAGTCAATCATCTTCCTGCTCTCAGAGTTTTCTTGTTGTTGAGTAATTCTCCAGATCATACTTGCTGAAACTCCTTGTCTGGCTATTTCTTCTACCTAGCAAAGATGACTGCAGCATCCACAGCCCCCATCCAGCAAAGCACTTTACACTTATTCTTTAGTTAACGTCGTCTCCTTGATGTTAATGAGGTATCCACGTACTTAAAGTTAAGCCCAAGCTTAAGTGATTTGTTGGACAGAGTCCTGAGCCCTGGGAGGGGAGGTGCTGAGAACCTTTCTGTGGAAGCATCCTCAGCTTTAAAGCAGTGTGGCTTGGCAATGGTCAGGAGTTGTATTGATTTGAGTAAATCAGTTTAGAAATTGATGAAGATCCATTTAAGCATCTCCCATCCAAGGCTCCTCTCTAAGTCGCCCTAAAGCTGATTTTATGAGATGTGCTCTCCAAGCAGAATGAGAGCAGGGCTTGTTCTGACTGACCAGGCTCAGCTCATGAATGATTTGCTGAGCTCCTCTAGACACCTGCAATGAGAAGTTGCTTTGCTGAGAAGTGTGAGATCTGTCCCTGGACACCCATAAGTAATCACCTTGCTGAAAACAAGCAAACTCAACTTGCTGAGTTTTTATACAAATTGCATATTTATAGCCACTTTTAGCATCAAAATGATCAACCTATTTTGTTCAAGGCTCCATTTCAGGTGATATAACCTGTAAATTACTGTAATGTACTCTTCTCTGCTATTATTTACATTAAAACCCCCGCCACTATTATGTGTAGGTGGAGGGCAAAGAAGGTTCTTCCCACCTCCTTGCACTTTGTCATCTTCTGGATCCCTCTGAAATGTAGCAGACAGCATCGATCATGTTATATAAATAACAGCTGTGCAGTGCAGTGCAGTGATATATCTGTCCCTAGGCATTGTCAGAAAAATCCCATGTCTTCCCTACAGAAGAGTAAAAAATATGTATTTCTTGAAAGTCACCAATCAATTGCTTCAGTCTTTTCCTGCAAACCTGACACAAAAAAAATGTATTTGAAATGTCAATTCAAAATGCTTCACAGGCAAGTTTTCCTGACTGGCAGAAGGAGACTTGTTACTGACAGCACTACAGGAAAAAAATAACTGCTGAAACACATCAGTCAGTGCCTTTGCCGTGGTCTGGAAAGCAGATAATGCAAAAAGATTGTGTAATTTGATGCAGGTCCATCCTTGGTCCAAGTGTGTTACAGGCATGGGCAATATCAATAACGTACACCTAAACCAGACCCAATTCTCACCTGTGGCACCTGGAATCTGCTTCGGGGATTTGGGTGGGTTTTGGTGCAGGTGTAATAGGTTCCCATGTGCCCTGATCCTGACAAAACCCATAATCCAAGGCAGTTCTGAGGTCCATCAGTACCACAAGTGGCACACACCATTTCGCTGCTTGCATATCAGTCTTGCCTTTCTACAAAGATAAGCCATGAAATATCAATGCATTAAATCTCTAATTCATTGATTTCAGAATTAGTCTTACTCTTTTATCTCAGTATCTGATCCCAGCCATCCAGACACAAAGGACAGGGATAAGAAATCCATAAGCACCAGTGTGTGGTTAAAGAACAGCTATTCCAGATAACACACAAACATTAAAGCAAGGACAGGCTGAAGTCAATATGCTTGAACATATTTTAATTGCTTCTTAATAAGTGGATAATTTTGAGACTTCCCAACTCAATCATCTTCTGCTTTTTCCATTCATTCTTTTGCTAATCCTCTGCTGTTTAGGACAGAGTGGGGCAAGGTGCTGGCTGGACTCAGGATGTGTTGATGTCCATTGACCAGATGGATCCCAGAGTATTCCCATGCCTCTGGCTTACACTAATACAAGTGCTGTGCTGACCCCTTCTATTCTCCTCTGCTATCCCTGCATCTCCACCTTCCTCAGAGGGCTGGGAAGCTGCATTTCAGTGCTTCTCATCTGGGTTCAGTCTGACCCACCTCATAGCTCTGCCAGCGCATACCTACACAAAACCCAGCATCCCCAGGGGATGGGGCTCCATCACTGAGCCTCATCCTTCTTTTGCAGCCCTCTTCCCAGCGTGGGTAGCCAAAATATTTTGTTCTGTGCCTATCAGATCTGCCCACACAACAGCTCTGTCCTCAACAGTTCAGTGCTGATCAGTTCCTCCCAAAATCTTCATTCCTGCCAGTCCCCACTGGGAGCATCCCAATATGAAGCCATTTATGGTTTATGTCAGCAATGTGGAGAGATCCAGGGGCTGTTCACCTGAGGCAGGGCTACTGCTGGGCTGAAGTGATTAAAATATTAACTGCTGGAATAGCTGTCCGTCCCACTCATCTCCATCAGAAGCAATTAATATGGATTATATATATTTTGCAAGAAGAATATCTTTCCTTTCAAACCTTGGAGGAACTCCAGGGAGGATTAGGTAGAAGACTGAATGAGCTAATTTGCATAAATTAGGTAAAATGTGAATAGCAATTTGCATTCTGAAAGGCTCTCTCTGACTCTTCATGATATATTGATGCCATCTGGAAAACCTAGCTATGAACCAGACATTTGTTGGAACGATTTTCCCCGGGCTGTTCCCACAAACTTTGCGTTCATGTTCAGAAATATTCCCCTTTCCTCCTACAGCTTGGAGCAGGGTTAAAGACCTCTTTATATGATTGACCCTCTTTATTCAAGAGAGGACAATTCAGATAGCTTAAGAAGAAATGGATGATGCATTGGAAGCACTCTAATTGCTGTTCTTCACCGGAGGCAAAGGTTCCTGCTGTGGCTGTATTGAATCCCCACATTAATATGGCAGCAGAGTACCAGGGTAAGGAAATGGTCAGGCTGGAATCTCATGTCATTTTTCTTTACTCAGATTACATCATTTCTTTGGGAACCATATTTTATGAGCTTACTTTTTTCTCCCTTTGATATACAGTTTTCCTTGCATTATACAAATTTCAGCCCCACTTTTTCCTTTATCAGAAAAGATGCCTCATTTCTGGAAGTATTCAAGGCCAGGTTGGATGGACCCCTAAGCAACCTGGTCTAGTGGGAGGTGTCCCTGCTCATGGTGGAGGGTTGGAATGAGATGATCTTTGAGGCCTCTTTCAACCCAAACCATTCCATGATGTGTCCTTTGTAAACTGCATTTCTCACACAGCCACACAGAGCTCCTGTGCTCTGCCCAGCTCCATCATGTGCCAGAGACAGTACAGTCACACTGACAGTAAAGTCATTGTTCCCAGTGCCTACAGCAGAATATATCAGCTGATCACCACCTTCTCCCTCTGCTAGGGATCACCCCTTTTTTACAGAGGTAGGAACTGAGGCAGTTTGTCACAGGCATCCATAAATTTCTGTAAATGCTCTTCAGGACAATGGACTTTCTACTGTCCCTTGGAGCTGCTGCTGAAGCCATCACTGAATCCCTCAGTGGTTAACCAGGTGGTCTGCAGCTTCTTCTCCCAGACCTGCTGATGTTGCTGAGGCTCACAGAAAGGAGCTAGTGAGCCTCAGTATCAGTGATTTGTACAGACAAAATCATCTGGCTGGAGTCAGACCAGGCAAATGCAGCACAGTGCAGGAACAACGGTTAATAGATAAAGACTTCACATGCCCCAATGTTTTAGGGCAAAGAGACAAAGACAAAGGGTCAGAGAAGTTCAAGATGCCAGAAATGGGAAGAAAACAACTTTAGATGTAACCTTTTTAAAGCAGGATGGTAAAGGAAGCTGGCATCAGGTTTGAATGTGATTTATGGTATCCTTATGCGATGAGAATTGCCACTACCCCCCAAACCCAATTATTTCCACAGCTCTTCTCCAGACAAATGTGTCTGAGCTAACAGACAAACATTAACTGGGGCATGAGTCACTTGCTTATGTAGTTGCCAAGTTCACAGACTGAAGTCCGTGATGAGTTGAGTCTGTATCAGCTGCCCATGCTTGGGAGGCTGAATTTGGAATATCTGAGATGAACAGCCCTCGACTACAACTGTCAAAGCTGGGGTGAAGGCAATAGCATCAGATTTATTCTAAATAAATACTTTCCAAGTTAAAAGGATGGATAAGGGTTTCGTGATTATATAGTAACTGTATAAAGCCCAAACTTATACATCCTGCAATTAAATTCTGAGAGCTCTGCAAAGCTCTCTTAGAGCTGCAGAATTAGAGGTCATTTCTGTGTGACCTGGAGGATAAGATGGTATCAAAAATATCTAAGAAGTTTCAAACTTGAAATCCCTGACTGTGCTTAACTCCTTTAGGCCATTCTGTTTTTCTTTTTGAGAACACCAACAACAGCAGTAACTCTTTATGCAGCTTTGGATGTGTCATATAAACTTTTGATAGTAAATGGCAAGCTGACAATTTTTAGATTAAATGTTTTTTCTCTTGGTGAATGTAGGTCAAAACAAGCTGTTTGCAGAAGAACTTGGTATAAACAAATTTCCTCATTTGAAGAAACCTTAATTTTTTGAAATGGCAAAACATCCTGTTTCCTAATTTTCAATAACTAAATGAATATTTTTTTTTTATTTCAGAAAACTCACCACCATCTAAATGAAATACTTTCGAAGTATCTAAATGAACTGTAAATTATATGTGCAGGTTTTTTTAGATTATTGGTTCACAAACACTGATAAATCCAGAATAAGGAAAATGATTACAAAATCTTGCAAATTCCCACAGAGAGAGAAAGTATTTCCTTTACTGATATAATAACAAATAGCAATCATAATGAATGTCATAATTGCAGCGGTCGTGAGGATAGTTATTGGCAATTTAAATCAAACTGCTCCCAGAAAACAGGAGAAAGTGGGAAGGAGTGAGGTGGGTGGATGATGGCTTAAAAGGATGGTTATTGATCGAGTTGTTCATGGTGGATTAACTCAGGAAGGGAGAGTTGGATTTATTTTATCTTTATCTGTGAAAAAACATTGAATATTTGCTTAATTTTATTGCATATGTACAGCATAACTTGATGATTACACACAATTTATACAAAAAAGCCCATACTAAAGCAATTAAATACTCATTATGTTAGTTTCCCTGGCTTGGGAGGAGGACTAGGTATTTCCTTGGGCTCTCCTCCAGCCCTGTCTTCCACGCTTCCACATCCCATAGGCCAATCCCTCCAAAACTGGCCATTACTGGGCTGGGCTCAGAGCCACCTGGGCTCTGTCAGGAATTTCCCTAAAGACCCATTTTGAGTCCAAAGAGCATTTGGGTAGGTGGTTAGGCCAGACAAAAAAGGGAGGCTCTCCTATATTCTCCCTAGACTCCAGGACAAGTTATATGCAAGTGTTTCTCAACCTTTTCCAATTTGCTGTCCTCTCAAAACCCACATTTTGAGAGGACAGCATGGAAGCCCTGTCCAGCAAGCCTTAGCCTACTGTGAAAAGCTTTACCCTTTTGTAAGATTTATGGCTTGCCACTGCAGAGACATCAGACATTTCAACCCCCAGGTCCCCAGGCATCCTCGGGGGTTGAAAACCACTGGTTTGCATCAGGGGACTCCCAAAGTAATCCTGCAGAAGGGTGGTGCTGAGTCCTGGATGTGCTGAAACTAATGGAACAGGCATGAATCTCAGCTGCAGATAATGGAGGGGAGGAGTGCTCAGAGCTCTGAAACTGCCCACTCCAGGTACCAGGAGCAACACCAGAGCTCTGCTTGACCTGATTTACTTTGCTCTCAGGCAGATCTTACAGCTCCAGGCTGCTGCTCAGCACCAGGGTGCTGCCAGGACTTCCAGTCCAAAGCCACCTTGTGACCCAGGCTGGGCTGAGGGTGGTGGGTATGGGGTGAGCAGGGCAGGGCAGGCACAGAGAGGCATTTCCTCTCATCCTATCACTGGGGATGGGAGCTCAGCCCCCCACCTGGCTGCAGTCTCCTGTCAGGGAGTAGTAAAGAGTGATAAGGTGTCCCCTGAGCCTCCTTTCTCCCGAATAAATAGCCTCAGCTCCCTCAGCTGCTCCTCACAGGACTGGTGCTCTATCTGTGCTTCTCTGTGTGTTTTAGCCCAGGAGGCTGCAGAATTCCCTGCCAAGAGAAATCATTGACTTCTTTGTCTGGGATAACACTGGAAGGTCCAAACTCTGATTAAAGTTGTCTTGTTTGCTTGCCCTCTCTGTAGTTACATGTGAGTATAGGATTCACCTATATCTGCTGCACTTTTCCCCCTGGACAAAACATTTCAGCAGTGGTGAGAGGAGTCTAATCAGGTATTAAAAGCAAAGTGAATTGCACTTGCTGTAGGATTGGGGTAAATTACTAGAGCAATGATAGAGCCCCTCTCCTGTTTTAATCCATTTTAATCTCATTGTTGAGTTAATAAAACCTATTGGTTTACTAAATCAATGTAGGGTGTGATTCATTATTATGTGTGCTGGTACACAGATTCAAATACAAACTCTTTCTGCTATAGACTGGAACAACACTGATCCAATGGAAGTTGGCTCCAGGGAAAAATTACCTCTTGCCACTTGTCATAGAAAGATACCAGCTATGGTAAATTTTTGCTTGTGTGAATCAGAGGCTCTATTTGACTTCACTGATGCTGAATGCACTTGAAATATTTTTACAAATGATTTAATCTACAAACAGAAAAGAAACCTCCTTTTGTTTGAGTTCATATTGGATTCATTTATGACCATTAAGCAAAACAGCTATGCCCTATAATGAAGAGGGATTACTAAGGAAACAAATATATTTGTTAGCTTTATTCTTCCCTCCGCATCTATTAGAACAATCCTGTGTTTCCAGCTTGCATTTCATTTTCTTTATGGCAGGCTGCTGGAGTTGAGACATAAATTAAATAGATACATTTATATAAAGTCTGAATTTCTGCTGCTTTTCTGTCTCAGATCATATCATTCTTGCCAACTGTCTTCATTTAGGAGGGTCAATCTATATATTACTGGAGAAGCAGACTCCAGTTTTTTATGCTCTTCTTCCCAATAGCTCTCTGAAAACAATGAAGTTCTATGAACTTAAAAAGTATCTCTCTTATTTATTACCTTGCAGATATCAGACATTTGACAGGATCTTTCTTCTTTAAGAACCAGTTCCAGTTATTATTATTATTTTTATTTTTAATTCTCATTAAAGGGCTTGAAAGGGTTTGAGTCAGAAAGTGATGTTCTCTTGGGAGATGGTTTTCCTGATGGATAAAAAGCATCCAATCTGTCACACCCCACAAAAAAAACCCCCAAACAAACAAACAAACAAAAAACAACAAACAAACAAACAAAAAATCTGTGCCATATATAGCCATAAGTCCTTGCAAATCAGAATTTACCCCAGAGTGACTAAACTAGGACTCCCAAGGACTTTGTGACAGCTGTGAAGGACTCCAAACTCCGACATATGATCAAGTGAGAGTGACTTAACAAGTCACCAAACATCAGAAGAGCTGAGGTAGCAGTCTGGGCACACACTCTTGGCTGGTGACAAAGATATAATAATGCAATTTAACTTTGCTGACAGTGAAACAAAGTGCAGCTACATCATATTATTTTGCATTAGCTCCAGGCAAAGAGCATATGTACGGACAGGTACCTTCGCTCTGCTGATGTGAAAGAACATATTAAGCCTCCATGACCCAGTGTTTTATCCTAAACCTCAGATCTTCTGGCTTCAAATATCTTAAGCTTTCACTGTGTCAGCCAGAAGGGATTCTCTAGCCCGGCTTTGTCACAGGAAGGCAGCAGTGACTCACCACCCCCTGTCCAGATTAATAGAGTGCAAACAGACTGCACTGGGCTAAGGGGAGATCTGCAGCCTTGATTCCACCAGCACAAGGAGGCAACAAGCCACAGGATAGACTCATGTTCAAGCTGAGGTCAAGTGTCTCAACTTTAATCCAGACACAAGACAATTGAAACATAGTCCCCCTACAGAAAGAGGCCTCAGCTGCACAATTGAAATGTCCAGATTTCAGCCTCTTCACAAATGTTAAAGGATTATCACAGACTTAAATGGCCTTTGTCCTGCACTTGTTTGGGGTGCCCTTCCCAGCAAAAGGCACTCTGGAGGCTTCCAAAAAACACCCAGGAAAATGTAGGGAACTTACCTTGAACCAGCAGTGTTTGGTTGGGGGATAAAAAACAGAGAACATGAGAGCTTGAAATGGAAAATCAATCACAAATGAGTTCATTAGGGTAGTGACAGTCTCAGCTGCAAGGGATGAGCACCTCTGAGCTCCATTTGTGGGTTGCTATGGATTCATGGAACCAGAAAAATTTGGGTTGGAAGGGTTCCTTAAACATCATCTTGTTCTAATGCCTCTTCCATGGGCAGGGACACCTTCCATTAGATTTTGATTGGATTGCTCTGTGTTGGTGGCTGTTGCCCTAATTTTCTCCAAAAATTTGGATTGGATATCAGAGGCTGGAGTCTTCCTGTAGACAGGGTAGGATGTCTGTCTACAGTCTCATGACAGAAATTGTCATGTACACTAGATACACAGTGAGAGTAGTGTCACTTTGGAGAGCTAAGCCGGGCAAGAAGGGAATCTGAGCATTGGTTGAGTACAGGAAGTGACAAGGAAGGCTTTATTTATTGTGTACCTGGAAAGCCACCTATTCCAGTGGCTCTGTACAAAAGCAAGATAGTGAGAGAAAATAAGTAGGTAATGAGGACAGGGATGGAGCTCCCATCTGGAAGAAACTAAATACAGGTAACTTCTCTCATCTACTTGTTGAATAGGCCTGACTTGGAGCTTTGAGATCCTAGTGATGGATTAAATACAGAAGAATTAAAGCACAACAGGGTCAGCAAATTCTTCCTTCTTCATCCAGTTCAGCAACAGCTGTGGAGGGCAGTTGTGCTTCTGGGATGCAATGCTCCTTCTTCCCCAGACACCTGCATGCTAGAGTAGGCTTTTCCCAGCACCTGTCCCTCTTGCTGCCTTTTAGTTTCCTTCTTGGATCATAGGTTTCAAATCACCAGTCCACCCTGGCTCTTTTACAGCAAGTGACCTGTCAAGAACAGCATCAATGAAAAAGATCCAGCTACAAATCACTGTCAGACTGCAGAGATGTCTTTTCTACAGTGGAGCTGGAATAAATATCTATATGCAAGGTCCACCAAAAAAATCTATTCCCCTAGTCCATGAAATATTTTCAGTTCTTGACCCAGGCTTATGTCTGTGCACAAGAGACAAGAACAAGAAGGAGAGCAGGAGACAAAGAGAAAAAATTAGGACATTAGTACGTATGCTCAGTGGTACAGATATAAATACAGATTTATTCTGTTGAGAGAAGTGATTTCCAGGATCTAGGGGAGTGTGAAAGTGGGGTTCTGCTGAGATGCCCCTGATATTACACACTCAGGTGAAATAATCGTAAAAAAAGCCTACATAGAAAGCTCTGACCATTCTGCTGTCTCTCTGCTATCCCAGCAGAAAACCCTTTCCTTGTGCACTTGTGTGTGAACATGCCCATCTAGCTCAAGATGAGATTTATCTGGAAATGCATCCCTCAGTGGCTCCTGCAGCACAGCCTCAGCTGGCAGCCGTGGCTCGCGCCGTGTGGGTCACGCTCGCTTGTTCCCAGCACAAGGCAGATCCAGCAGGGAAGAGGCACAAACTCTGTTTTGTGTCAGGGCCAGGAAAAAAAATTCTTCATGCATAGAGCTCGTGGGCTGACAACTCGAATCGCTGGCACAGAACTAAACTCTGGAGTCCTCACAGTACCTGGAGGATTGTTCTTCTTAACCTACTTGCATTTTATTTCACACGGCTCTTCTTTGAGCCTCTGCCACTCGAAGCACTAAGTTACAAATCTGTCTAGTAGAAGAATCTCTGCTCCCTCAAATGGCCTCCCTGGGCTGCAGAACTCCATTAATTAGCATCTTTTAAATGGTTGGGTAATATTCGTTGCTCCTTTTCGAAACCGTTTCCCCAAGCCCTAATTTTAATAA
The DNA here is from genome assembly GCA_013400635.1 of Hypocryptadius cinnamomeus. NCBI lineage: Eukaryota > Metazoa > Chordata > Aves > Passeriformes > Zosteropidae > Hypocryptadius > Hypocryptadius cinnamomeus. The sequence continues at coordinate 10,368 of VYZP01060132.1, forward strand.
AGCTGGTTCTCGTGAACATTTGAATATTAAAGCCTTTGGTTACAAAAAGACAAAAGAGGCATTTTAAAAGACATCTGGGCAAAGATTACTTAAATGGCTGATATAATTTTGTGTGTCTGTGTGCATGTGTGGATGTGCAGCACCTCTGAGATAAAGCTTTGTCTTGGAGGTGTTTCTGTGTCAGTGTGCATGAGGTCAGAGTAGCTGTCATTTGGGAAGTGTCAGTGCCTGTGAGGGCAGTAACAACATCAGGGACCCTGGGGAAACATGGTACTGTGCAATATCTTCGAGTGTGGGTGAAAATTTCTCTTCAAACACACCAGAAATGGCTGAGTTTGCTTTGAGTAGTTGCATGCACTGTTTCAGATGTGAAAGGTGAACTGAAAGCTGCTGTATATTTAAAGATCTTATCCTGGGGAGGGTGTTTTGTATCTTTTATTATGTGTATTCTTCAAGCTTTACAACCTCACCAGCTGGGGCTGATGGTGGCAAAGGAAGAAACAGTTTGACTGATTTTGTGCAAAGCACTTCTCTGATGGGGACCATGTACTAAAATCAGCTAAGTATGTAATTTTCTTTTGGCATTGTCATGAAAGATGTCCAGTCCTGTGGGGAATTACTAGCAAGGGTTTCCTTATCTTGCCAGCAAGGCCCAGCTTTGGAGGAACCAGAGGACAGTCTGGACTCCACCACCCTTTTTTTTTCTTCCTGAGGCTGACAGCAGAGGTGTCAGACCGATGATGTTTTTTGTTATGTTGATACATCTTGTCAACTCTGGACAGGGCATAGACTCTCTGATTCATATCTCACAGGTTAGTGGATCAGACAGCAGTGATTTCTGTCTTATCACAAATCTGAGGTTCAGTGATCAGTGAGGTGTAAGTATTTCTTCAGATACTTCAGCCTGCCTGGGAAAGATTTACAGCGGTTTCCTTGCTGAAAGGCTTTATACACTGTCAAACCTCTCCTGAGTCAGAGGGCTGCCTATCAATGGGCTGTTATTTGCTCAGAAAGCAGCTGTGTTTTCCCACTAGATGCAGTGGCACAGCCATGATTTGTAGCTGCTGTAAAATGATGATAATCTGTTATTCACAACCCACCAGAGGTGTGGTCACAGGGTTTTGATGAGCTGTACCTACTGCCCAAGCTAACACAATGCCTGGAAAGTACGCTAGAAAATTTGTTCTTTTAATTCACCAGATCATGCTGTCCTCTTTTCTGTGTCAGCTGCTGACCCTGAAACATCCTGAGGAAGCCCTGGAGAGCTGATCCCAACCACTGGATCATTCACACACTGGCATTTCTCCTCACCTCTGGTGGAGCTCAGCCTCACACTGACAACCCCAAGTTGAAGAACTGACACAATTTTCAATAGTTTCATTCTCTACATTTGTTTCAGTGACAGATTTGAGCAACAGTCTCCATTCTTAACCCATTTTCTTCTTAACAAAGAGGCTTTTCAGGAATTCTGAAGCACTCTCTGTCTCTCTTGTGTGGGAGCAATGCTCTCTGTGACAATATCTGTGCTACACTGGGTCCTCTTGCCTTCTGCCAAATCATGTCCTCTACCCACTTGACCTTAAGGAGATGTTCCTCAGCTGACCACACTCATGGAACAATCACAGGAGGTCAGCACTGTACATTGGCTTGCAGACAGAAGGCCAGAATGCTGTGTTTGGAGGTCAGACTGTTGAATTTGCAGGAAATGAAGCAAAAAGATAATGCAAGAGAGCCTCCAGGCTTCCATGTGAGACCTGAGGTCGTGGAGATGGCTCCTCATTCCCATGCAATTTCCTTCTAAGCCATTGGGAATGTGTACAGTGGATCTATCTGCAGAGATCTTTCTGCAAAATTTTAGGATTTATATTCAAGCTTTACATGGTCACCAACCCAAAATTAGTAAATAATCCTGAAATTTGAATCCTGTCTGCTTCTTTGGATCATCTCTGTAGTGGGTCTGGGCTTCTTTCCCAAGGAAAGCTCTGCAGTTCCAAAGGCTGAGTGTGAATGGAGATTGGGTGAAGCAGAGGTTAATTTAGATTTGCTGCCAATGGTACTAAACACAGTCCAAGGGTTTGGAGCTACCAGTGAGAGGCTGAAGTGGAGAGGGTAATACACAGGAGTGAGCGACGGCTAAAGTGACCACAGCCACACTGTGGCTCTTCAGCTGCTCGTGGATCACAAGCAAAATTATCTTCTGTGTCTTCTTTTTGAGGGGCAACACCTCACCCTGCAGCAGAGGAACCCAGCAGAGCAGCAATAATTGCACCTCACTCCTAAAGCTCTCCTTACTCCAGGTGTGGGAGTCCTGCATGTGAATATTGTGGTCATTCATTGAGAAAATCAGAAAATTGACCTTCTGAGAGGAGGCTGAACTTCTCTACTCAAAGTAAGAGCAATCAGCAGCCAGGTCAAGAGATGAAATCACAAATGCAGTGTGAGAGAGAAGGAGGTTTTTTAAGCTGGTTTTACCAGCTCCAACTATCCTACAATGTGCAGGATGGGTCTTCCTTCTTTCTGCATTGGATGGCCTTGTGCTTCTCTTAAATTTTGCTAGTGGTTAAAAAATAGAATATTTCTTCAAAAAGCTAGGAAGACTGTCTTGTACACACTCAGGTTGCAATAGAAATCTGATCTTGATGGCAGGAAAGAAAGAGAGAAAACAGGATTTATAAAGGCTCAAAGTCAAATATTTACTTTCTCTATCTTATTTCTTTGCATCTGCTTGAATAATTGACTAGAAGTGGAGAACCTTCTAGGTGGTATGAAGAAGAATAAATTTTTTTCAGGAAGACATACAATAGGTGAAAGATTACTATTCGTTCTAAATGCAGAATAAAACCCAGCTTCAGGCCTTCTTTGCTTAGGATGAAAACATCTTTTCATGATTTTTATGTATATGAAGGAAAGTGAATCTTTTTCTCTTGTAGTAATTGCGTTTTTAGTCACAATTGCCTGTTATCTTTGCATTTCCCACAGGTGGAGATATTGGTTTTCATGGAGGGTTTGCTTTAGCTGTTCATCTCTCAAAACCCTTTGTGATATTATGAAATATCAGGCTGCCAAATAATCAGTGTAGGGTTTTTTTTTTTCTAATAAACACACATGCACAGGCAGTAATTTGTTTATTCAACTCCTTGTTCAGGGTTGAAATTTACTCCAAAAGCAAGCAGCAGCATAGAGAGAGCCCAGGTTATGGCTCAGGGGAGAGATGGAGACCCTTTCCAGGGACTGCCCAGGGAGCAGATCCAAAGGTTCTTCATTCACTGATAGTCTGTGACACCACAGGTGGAAACCTGTTCAACTTCTCCCCACTCACAGAACTTTAATTTGGGTTTTTAATTTCTTTTTCAGGAAGCTTTTCCTGTATCATTCATGAAGTCTCTTTGTCAGAATGGAAATAATTCTAATCACCTACGTTTATTTTTCCCTTGTTTGCTATTTTTGCTGAAATCTGATGAAACGAGTTTGGTCAGCTTCCCATTTGATAATAGGCAGATTCACATTCTGATTTTCAGTCACGCACAACACAGCAAGAAAACAGCTCATGAGGGTGATCAAAACACCTCACTGAAACAATTTCTGCTTATTTTGTTTTTTGTAATTATTCTTTTTCTCTTTTTCCTTCAGCATCGTGGAAATATTGAATCAAAATTAGGTTGCCAAAATCACTTAAGAAGAGATGAAGGATTTTAAATCCCTAGTCAGTGTTAGAATCCATAGGCAGTCCTACAAAAAAAAAAAAAAGAAAAAAGAAAGATGAAAACATTTATCCTCATAATCAGCATAATTGTCATAGTTTTTATTGTTATACTTTATTTTACCTACCAAGCTCTGAATTTCAGATTACAACCTTTTCTTTTCCACTGGTGATGGTGAATATCAAGAAGTATGAAATCAAAGATAGGATGCCAGATTTCTGAAGGCAAAAAAACCCAAACTATTAATCCACTTTGCTCTTCTGCTCTGGCCTCAATCTTTTGGGAGGAGAGGACTGTGAAGGTGAAAAGGGCAGGGAAACAATTTCTGAAAACCTGTGCAATGGCTATGGGAGAATAGCAGGAAAACAGGTCTGAAGCTGCTTCAAGTATTGTTTTATCCCTCTGATAACCTCACTCAAACCATCCTTCACCTCCATTTTAGCATCTGCCACCAGAAAAATAAAGGGAGAAAACAGGCCACTGAAGGGGGATGGACAAGATTTTTCTTTTTCACTTGGGGGTAACCAAATGGAACAGACCCACTCCCAGGGTGAACTGGGGGCTCTTCGCTTCATCAAGGCTGAATTTGCAGCAGATTTCAGTTCTACAAGGCCAGAGCCACCTTTTGTCAAGCAGATCCTGACCTAGAAGCTTAAAGAAGACCAAAAGTAACACCAGGCTGACAGGGTTGTCACTAGGCTTGTGTCCATTTGGGGCTGCGGACACTGAGCAGTCGGCAAATCGTGGTCGCTGTCAGTGTGTGGGAAGAAGGAGGATCCTGGGCTTAAACATCACATCCTCCTGTGAGGAAAAGGGATCTGTGGCATCAAAACTTTCATTCCTTCAGAGCACAGACCTATCTGCCTGTCAGGACTCTGAATTTGATGTGTTTTCAATGCAGTTTTATGTGATGGATGTCTTGGGCCCCCTACAGTTTACCTGCCAAAAGTTAATGTAAATGCTCCAGAAGTTTGCAGAGGAAATGAAAGCCCAGGATGTTTCTGAAGTCTGGGAGATAATTAGTGTGATTTACATCCTTGGCATTACAGGAAGCTTAACATTTCTCGTGTTCCCATGAAATGTTGTTGGAGAGGTGGGGGTTTGGGAAAATTACGTTGGCTGAAACACATGGATCAGGATGCTGGTGGAGAGTGGAGCTGCTAACACAGATGGAAAGCTGAAAACAGACTAAGGGGGTTTCAGATCCTGCTGCTGCACAAGGACACACTTTTACAGATGCTGGAACTGCTGAGCTAACAATTTTTTCCTTTGAAAACTACTGCTTTGAGTGGGCAAGAAATGTCTTTGCTATACTTAGAGGTGGATTATGTGATGGGAAAAAATAGAAGGGCTACTTCATGTGCCAGCATATGAAACTGCCTCCAAGTCTTGCCAGAAAAGGAGAAAAGCACAGAAAAAGCTTCTCAAAATCTTCCTCTAATGAGGAGCAGGTGTGAATTTTGCAGAAAGGCAGGTTGCAGGGCAGCTTCAGGGAAAGGTGATGTGCTATTGTGAAAGGGAAGGAGTACACAGAGGAGTGCAGAAGTGACAACCTCTGGAATTCAGGCTTTAAGGTTTGACTTGTTGACACGTGAAAAACTACTCAGTGCTCTCCGTTCTCAGAGATCAGTCACCCTCCTCATGGATGGAGACTGAACAGTTCAGGAGCAGGATTGCTGTGGATTTGCAAGGTCAGAAGGGCAATGGGGACAGGGAAAATGCTGCTGGGCAGATAGGACCATCTACAGAGTGAAAAGCCTCAGTGCTGGTGGCTCTGGGCCAGAAAAAGCCCATGGGACAGTGGCAGACAGGAAGAGGGTATGCTGATAGAACAGGGGTAATAGATTTCCATTTTTCCAGGTTATTTAGGGAACTAGCCAGTGTAACGGTGCATTTAATATTTTAAGATATAATTTAACTTCTCATATTTTTGCCCTGTATAACCTCTTCTTGCCTTCTCTCAAAGAGATCCCTTCAGTCCACACCGGTGAGTCGCCATGGAGACTACAGCCATGTGGTGGCAAGACGTGACTCCACACTGCTGGAGCCTCATCACTTAATTATTTATTAATAGACTTTTACCCTCATAGCCTCAAGAGATATAACATCTTGTTACCAAGGCTGGGAGAGAAACAAGAAACAAAGGCATAAAAAAAAAAGGGGAGAAAAACACAGGCAATTAGAAATAATTAATTAGAAGTACTATAAACATGCCAGCAAATGTAATAGGAGTGGAAATTGAGCTCAAAACCCTATAGGTCAATACTGTTTAGCTGAAAAAAATATCTGTCTAGGTAGAGAAAAGACACAATATAGAGGGAGGTGAAGTTTGTGGCCAGGGTCATTTTGCTGGGTGCCCACTGCAGTCTGCTCGGATGGGAACATGTTTTTCATGTTCCCAGCTGGATATGAACCCCAATAGCTAAATCACATTGCCTTGTCTTTAAAACCATGCCATAAAGATTTTGATCCCCCAGGAATCAGGAGTAAGAACCATGGAGACCACAGGACCACGTGGCTTTGATGACCGATCACAATTTCTAAATGGCAAGGAGTCTGGCAAACACTTGTGAAAACCTCTCACTCCCTGAATTTCTGATTAAAATAGACCTGGCAAATAACAAGTCAATTCATAGGAATGAGCACCAGTCTGTAAAAAAGGTCAAGATGCACAGCAGGATTTCCTTGCTTTGTATTTGTTTTAATTGAACAGCTAATCCAGCCTATTATAACAGAAAATAAGTACAGGCATCATCTTATTTCTGTCTCTTTACTTTTAGACTTCTATAACAGCTACAGCATCAGCAGACCAGATATTACGTTTTCTGCAAACTTCTTCCCAATATAATTAACCAAAAAACTTTCTCATGCCTGCTTCAATTGGTGACTCTCAACTAGAAGGAGACTGAGAACAAGCTGGAACTCCAACAGAGTTTGTAAGGGGACATCTGTGCCCTCTAGATAAATATCAGACATGACAAGACAATGCACTGGGCCAGAAACATGAAAATCCTTTCATAATGTGTCTTCAAAGAGGGGAAAAAAATATAAAAATCCTTCAACCCCACACACAATATAAAACAAAACTGGAGGAATTGCATGGCAAGAGCCAAGCAAATTTAAGGAACAAATCTAGCAAACAATGAAACGTAACAGCTCTGACCAAAACCAACCATTAAATGTTAAATGCTGCTCTTGTAACTGGCAACACCAACAACTTTAAAGGATTGTTTTACTAGCATGTGTGTGTGTGTTTGTAGGGAATACTTAGCCTCTCACAGAGCTGGCTAAATTTGTATTTCTTGTGTTTTGTTGTTTTTTTTTTTTTTTTTTTTTAATTTTTTTTCCTTCACAAATTTGTACTAATGGAAGGTGAAATCCACAGTCAGGCCAATTGCAGTTGAGGAGGTTGGAGCTCTTTTCATCTGGTCTGGTGGGCGTGAAGGACTGTAGGCATCACCTGCCTGCTTGGCCTCCCAGCAGGTTCACCTGAAGACACCTCCTGCCACACATCAATGAGGCAAAAAGTCTTGTGGTGGTGGACAGAAAGGAGAGGCAGCGGAGGACCAGGAGTGGGGAAAGGGTTTGCTGACATTCCTCTACATTTTGAGTAGAGTTTCCATTTTACCCTTGTTCTCTTTGCTTGTAATGCACCGTCCAGAAAAGTGATGTGCTGCTGGCTGCACAGATACAGCCACAGAGTGTCTGTGTGTGGGATCTCAGTGTTCATCCCAAGCATTATTTAGTGTTCAGCCTCCTGGCACTTAAGCGTCTGAGAGTCTTTTTTGCATTTTTCTTCACCATTTCTTCCTCCTTTGAAGAAGGATGGTGTTTGGATTTGTCTCTTCTCTAAAAAGGAGCCTAAAGGAAAGACTTCAAGACCAGAGGAAGTACTGAGGCAACTGAGGTCAAAAAGTGAAGTCCTGGTCTCCCCCTGCCTGGCACAGCTCAGCAGAGACCCACCCACAGCCATGTTTCTTGCTGAAAGAGAACTGCCTTGTTTGCTTTTGTACATGTGAGACAACCACAGAGGCAAAAGATTTTTCTATTTTGAGGGGAACAAGGACTCAGGCTACCCCTTTTTCTTTGCTGTTCTACTCTTATCCTCTTGTCTCTCCTCCAAGAATTCTGAAGTCTCTGTCAGCTTGTCTGATCAGCCCTGGTTGGCTCAGTGGTGAATTTTTGAGAAGTCTTCCTTACCTATCTCCCTAGAGTTTTTTGGAAACAATTCCTATCAGTTCTTATATACCCTGACACTAGCCAGGTGATCCTCTAATCATATTTAGTACAGCAAGATTAACCTGTCATTAAAAATATAATTGTTCTTCAATTTGCACTTCTTTCTGAGATGGAGGCAGAAGAGAATGCCAATGCTGTGACTGGAACTTTGCTGCAAAGCCTCTGGCAACAAAAAGCTTATTATTTGCAAAAGAGGGGATCCTAATTGGAAAATATGATGGAGAGAAAAATAGTGAATCCCCAGTAATCTCCCTCCAAAATGATAATGTCTGTGGTATAATGAATATTAATGTATCATATTTATGAAATGGGGACACTGGAAAGTGCAAGATAAGTTTTCCTTCTCACTGAATTGTACTTGTTAAATAACACTTGGTGGAGTGACATTCCCCCAAAAGTTGTCCTCCACACCTCTGGCTCAGACACAGCTGAACAAAAATACACCCAGAATTTGCCTCATCCTTGATTTTAGGAACAACACTGTCCCATTTCTGGCATTCCCTCCCCACAACCCTCCTCTTGTTCATTACCGATTTCAGTCAAACGTGACACTCCTCACACAGCCCTGCTCATCCCTGTGAAGCCAGCAAGAACTTGGAGCAAACCCAGCTGGAAACGTGGTGTTACCCTAATATCCACTAGCACTACACACTAAGTATCAACACAAGTGATCTCTGAGAAAGGGAGATGTTTTATTTCAAAATCATTCAACTGCATTTTAGAGTCAGGTTTCTCAGTCCCCCTGGACTCTCGAAGACATTGGAACTATGTGAGTTTGTGTTAAGACAGAAAATTCAAGAACTCATAATCTGGCCCTTCCTGTTTAGATATTAAATACTAAGAAGTGCCAGAGTTAGTTCTAAAGTTCTTGGTAGAGATGTTGTCACCCAGAGATCCCCCCATATTGGCTTAATCCTTATTTCTAGTGCTGTAACTGTAGTACATGAAGTTTTTTAGGGACTCTCCCTTAAGTATAGTCATTACCTGTTCTGGCAGACTTCTTTGAAAGCCTTTAAAAAATAATTCCTAGAGAACTGAAGTTTATTGGAGAGACATGTTCTTTTATTTACTTGCCCATTCCCAAACTATTATCTTCCTGTTATCTGCTTCCTTTGGAATTAAGCAGTTAACATAGTTACTGTGTGGAAATGGAGATTTCCCTTGGCACTCCTTGGAGGGAAGAAAGGATAGTTTCAGACAGGTTCCCCTTTAGGTAATGCATCTGCCAGATCTGTCTCAAGATTTCTGTAGAACAAATGAGAGTGACAGCCTGGGAGTGCAGGAAAGGGAGAGCCATCATGCTGATAAAAGATCTGAGTGGGACTCAGGCATCTGGACTCACTCTGGCCACAAACTTGGTGTGTGACATCAAGAAAACCATTTTATTTCCCCATTCCTTACTTCTCCACTTGTCAAAAACTTTACTTTCCCTCAGCTCTTTTTCCACTGCGTTGTTGTAAATTACAAGCTCTTAGGTATAATCTCTGTCCCATCCTGTCATGTTATTTAGCAGAAGGGAACATGGGTCTTTGCAGGGGCCTTTAGAAGGCAGAGCAGAGGTAACAATAACAGAGATGACAATGGGAGATAACATCCTCAGGACTACAAAGGCGGCTCCCTGTCTTCTGATGTCAGTCCACATAATCCCCACAGAGAATCCACACAGTGCTGCAATCACCATGTGGTCCCAGCAGGATTAAAGGAATGATTTCCTACAAAATACTTCATCAGCTGGCACTTGTGAGAGGACAATTTGAAGGTGAGGGTGGCTCTGGGGCTGCCATCGATCTCCACAAATGTTGGACATGGAGTGTGACAGGCAAGTCGTGTGCTCTGGCTTTAAACCTGGTCCTTGCTACTTCTGCTAAAATAAGGTCTCAGCACGTGCAGTTTAGAGGCTCTGGCACAGACAAGAGCCTGTTACCCAACAGGGTGACATGCACAGGACATGGAGTTCTGTAGGGACAACAGGACATATCCCATTGCAATGGCTTTGGGATGTGCTTTGTTCACTCTGACTCCAGCAAATGCTAGGCTTTGCATCCACATGTGCTATTTCAGAAAGCATCCAGCACTGGGAGAAATCACCTCCCCCAGGCTATCCAAAACCTTCAGCCACTGCCGTTCAGAGCAATCTCTATATACGGAATAATTATTTTAATCAGGAGATGTGTTAGAAATAGGATATGTGCAGCTGTTGTGTGGTTTCCTGCACTTCCTGGAATGGCTGCCTGGAAAAGTGGATTAAAACTGTAGGTGGAAGGGCAGTTGTCATGGAAACTGCATCACTGGCAGCTTCATTTCAATCTTTTCTTCCTTCTGATAGTTTTCTACCCATTTTGCCACTCTGAGCTGGTACTCTGCCATCCTGGTTCTCCCTTGCCTTGATCAGTCTGCCTGTGGTGCCTCAAGTCAGGATATGGAAGCGAACCTAGCTGGATGAAACATGGAAAACCAGTGGAGAGGTTGGAAACGTGGAAAACCAGTGGAGGGCAAGACTGTGGCCTCAGGAGTTATTGACATCCATGTTTAACAAGTGCAGCTGAGAGTTAAATTTCAAGACTGCCAAATATAATCTAAAGTGGCCTTGAGAGAACAAATTACCTTCAGTTGATCTTAGATTTCTAGTTTTGCTTTCCCCAAATACTCAGATTGCTCTGGTGCATCCAGAAAATGTTCCAAAACCCCTAGAGTTTAACGAGCTTTTGTTCACATCATTATTCAGTTTAAAAGAACAAAACCCCCAACTTTCTAGAAGGTGTATTTCTTGTTATTAGCACTTTTCTACTTACTACTCTGAGTTTTGGAGGAAAACTAAAACCATGAGGTTTCATAAACCAATCAAACCATGAGAAAAATGAACAATTGGGACTAATGAACCCGAAAATAATTGGTCCAAATTATTGAATAAATATAGCACTTAAGAGTAATGAAGGTACTTAGGCAGCATGGGGACTGGATTCAGAGCTATTTGCCAACTAGACAGCAGTCTAAATTTGCAGCAAGTGCTGGGCCTGATTCATCACTGAGTTTTCTATCCCCATGTGACTCTGAAGGCTGTTTTGCAGAGTAATTAATTAAGTTCATTACTCAAGATGCACAGTCCCTCTGCTCACACCAGCCTGTCACTTCCTGCTCACTGAGGTCTGGCAGAACTAAGTTGGTTTCAACACAAAATTTAAGTTTTAATTTTTTTTTAAGCAGATGTAAGAGGCCATTGGTAGGACACAGCAACAAGAGCAAAGCCCTCATTCATCAGGAAAAAGTGCTTTTCCCTGACTTATGGCCATTTTTCTATTGTTTCTTGGCCATGCCTGTGGTTTTTTTTTTCCCCAATACTAGTTTTATCAGAGGAACAGAACCACAGACACAAAGATGGGTTTGTCTTGCAGGGTTGTTTTTGCTCTGGGTCCTTAGAGTGCTCCTCAGAGATGTCTGCAGAGGAACACCCTCAGCTGAGGGTCTTGGGCCCACAGCAGTAACTCCAGAGCACAAGACCAGCAGAATTACCTGGCCCTTTCCATTCCAGCTTCAAACTCTCACTGTGCAAATGAAAACAGGATTGAATATTTCTATGATGATTTAAAATTGGAAACTGCAAGTTCATCATCACTTGAGATGATTGTATTCAGTGCAGCCTGTTCTTCATGCTACCAACAGTAGCTGATGGTAACAATGGTGCTTTGCCTACGTGTGTGGCAGTGCCTGCAGTGGGAGGAAGGCTCAGTGGCAGAGATGAACATCCTTGGCTCCTGCAGGCTCCTGTAAATGAAACACTGCAGCCAAGTGGAGGGAAGAAGGGGGAGGGATGCATAAGGAAGAGCTCAGCTGCAAGGAGAGTTCGACCCCCACACTGCTTTCCCTTTCCCAGCTGGGGAATAGAGCCCCATTTGTCATGACTCAGAAACCTCATAGCCAGCTACCTGCACATCACATCCACAGCCCTGTGGCTGGGATGTGGAAGGATTTATAAACATGAAGGCTGGACTTTTATTTCCTGATAATCTAGTTTAGTGTGACAAATAGCCCCATGAACAGGACACCCGCTGGCTCTCACCGTCCACGTCACTTGGACAGCCTCCAGCTTCCCGGTGCCTGAGGTGCTGGCTTCCTTCCCAGCACTTCCCTCTATCTGCAGCCCTCCAGCAAGTTTTCATCACTCCAGCCTCTTCCGAGGCAGTGACCCCGATGTACCTGTCACATGGTGTTCTCCAGATATCCATGGCACTTGGAAATGTGTCCCAGAGCCAAGCACAATTTAGGAACTCAGACAGTGCTTCACTTTCTTTGTCATTCTCTGCTCCTCCTTGCTGCTCCCATCTTCTCTCCCTGCTGCTCCATCCAGGGAGCTCTTGGATGAGGCTGCTGGTTGCTCTCCACACACTTCTCTAACCCTACTACTACCTTGTAAGTGTGATAACCAGCAACTCAGTCAGCTCCCTTACCATTCTGTGAAATGGGAATGTCATTTGCTCATCCTGTCACATAGCTCCAGGCTCAGCATCTCCAGCTGTTAAATCCTGTTTAAAACCATTCAGAAGGGAGTTCCAATACCACTTGAACCAGCTGCTGGCCTTTATCCACCCCTTCCTCACCACTGAACTGGTTTCCCAGCTTAACCAATTCTTTACCTGCTAATAAATCATGAAAAAACAGAAAGAAACCACATTCTGTTTCAAACAAAACTGTGGCAGCTTGATTCAATATAAACAATCCTGGCACTCCAAAGGTTTCCAATTGATGGAATGAGCATTTGTGAGAATATGAAATATCTCTTTTGAGCTCTACATAAGTCAAATGAGTTGGTCTGAACTAATCTTGTGATTTCAGGGGAATCTTCAAAGATGTTTCAGCCCATCCCAGAGTGCAAAACAATATAACAGCAAGGCAGAATTTACTGAAACTTTCTCTCTCTCTTTTTTTTTTTTTTTTTTTTTTTTTTTTTTTTTTTTTTTCCTCCAGGCAGCAACAGCAAAATGCACTAAGATGGGCAGATGGTCCAGAATTTATCATTTTGCTGGGGAACTGTGGGCAAAGCCTGGTAGGTGTGTGCACCTGCAGGAAAGGTGCTCTCCATCAATACACATGTGCACAGGTGACATTGATACACACATGCATTAGTACATGTGACATACCCTCATGTGCTGCATCCAAGAGCAAATGCTCTTGTGCATCTCACACATTTTCATTTAAGACAAACTTATATCTAATAATTTTCATACTGTGCCTGAAGAATTAGCTATTGCATTCTCTGAATCACTTCTGCCCAGTTCTTACACAGAAATCATTAGCCTGTGGAAATACTCTTTTTTTTCGGCAGAGGAAGCCATATGCTCATCCAGAGGCAATTACTCGTCTAATACAAGTTCTATAATAACCTTAAACAGTACTGAATAGCATAATTGTTTACTTTAATAAATACTTCAGAACACTTTAGCTGCACAGTAAAATGGCTTCACAAAATCCTGTTTCAGCTTCTTCCAACCTGCCTGTGATGTTCTCCATTCTTCTGGCCATTTTTTTCCCTTGGAATTTTGCAGTGATACATGAACAGAGATGTTTTGAATCACAAGTGTGAGGAGTTAACAATTCTTTTCTCTTTCTGTTCTAAATGACTTTTCATCATATGTTGGACTCAAGTATCTATTAGGGTAAAATCAATAACAGCTCCCAGAATAAAGAGAAAATGCCCCAGACTTAATACACTTCATGAACAGCCACTGCAGCTGTATATCCAAAAGGAAGCTAATAGAGTGGCTCATTCTACAGGTAACTGATGTTTGAAATAAGTCCATTGCTAAAATCGTTAGGAACAATGTAATTCTTAACATTACAACCAAAGTAGGGCTCGTGCTTCTGTGCCTTTATAGGTACATCAGAGCAGCAATGATTTCTCTGGTCTCAGTTCTTAATATCTGAGCACCTGTGCATGCTAAAATTGATAACAGCCAAACAATATCCTTCTTCCTTTCTTCATCCCTGTGGGAATGCATGTGAAAAGCTGTATGCTGAGTGACAAGGACAGATAGGAACTCAGGAACCATGTCCCTTTGTTGGGACTTCAACATCCCACTGCCTGCTCATGTCAGACTGGAAGCAAAGGTCAATGACCCTCTACTATTTTCTATTATTTTTCCTTTTCTAATATTTCAGGTAGATCCTGTGCCCCTTTCTCCTCTGAATGCTGTGAAGGAGCCAGTGAGTTGGGAAGGATCCTCTGGCTGACGAGAGCTGTTATTTAAAATGAAATTATTCATCTGAGCACCGAAAGTTCATTGAAGACCAGCTGAGTGACACCCATGACACTGAGCTTGCATGTAAATGCAACCTTTGTTCTCTAGGACTGGCTGGGTCAGGCACACACAGAGAGCAGCAACTCTGTTCCCAGTCCCTCCCATGAAGAGTAGGGCACAGCAGGACTGCTGGCTGCATACCAATCAGGTCACTCCAGAGAAAACAGTGGGAAGATATTCCTGTTCTCCCTCCCAGGTCCTGCATGGGACCCATCCAGAATACAAAACACATCCTGAGTCCAGGGAAACTGCAACCAAAAACCACCCAGAGACATAAATATCGTGGTTGCAGCACATTTTAATAGTATGTAGATGGACAAAACAGCAACAGCATTTATAATTCAGGAACATTAAAGAAAATATAGCACTTGCTGGAAAGCACAGTGGTGCTCTCCATCTGCCTTATCACTGGACTCCAATGGTTGGGTGCCCACAGACCTTTTGCATTAAATTTTACATTGATTTTTATGGCCAGTTATTACATGTAGTGTCTGAGCACTCCAACTGCTCTGTCTCCTCCCTGGTGTGGTATGAAATAAAGTTCATGGCAGTGGTGTAATTGATGGCTCGGACCAACTCCAAAAGCGGGGGTTTATCAGGTAATTATTTGAGGGGAGTCAGAAAATGTGGTCTTTTATGTCTACATATAAAAACTGCATTAGGTTTGGAAAGAGCCAAAACATGTCATATCATGGGTTCCCAGTGCTTATTACTTCAACCCCTTTTGTCTTTCTTCCCTTTCCCTTCCAGAGAATCATTTCTAGGCCTGTGTTTCACTGGGAGGAGGCCAATTCCAGCGTCCCATCACTCACAGCCCAAGGAGAAAAGGATGCTCTGGTGTATCCCTTTCTGGAGGCCAAAAGGTACTGAGCTGGATGTTGAAAAAACACAAGTTTTATAGCAGCTGGCAAACCCAAGGCCTGCACATCTCTCTTTATAAACTGTAATGTGGCTTCAAAATCAAAAGTGTCAAGGCTGCCTTCCCAGGTACTTGGTAAAGAAGTGTTCATACTGCCTTACTCTGGCACCTTCCCCACAGAAAGAGGGACAGACTTTTTAGCAGGGCCTGTTGTGAAAGGACAGGGAATCAAGGTTTTACATTAAAAGAGAGTAGATTTAGACTATAGATAAGGAAAAAATTGTTTACAATGAGGGTAGTGGAACACTGGCACAGGATGCCCAGAGCTGGTGGATGCCCTATCTCTGGAAGCATTCAAAGCCAGGTTGGATGGGCCCTTCTAGTTGAAGATGTCCCTGTTCACTGGGGTTGGACTAAGTGACTTCTAAGGTCCCTTTCACCCCAAACCACTCTGTGGTCCTGATAAAGGCTGTTCTCATGCTGCCTTCAAGGAGAACTGCACCCTCACCAGGAAGGCTTAGCAGATATTGGATTTGCATAGGCTTGAGCTTCTTATTTCCATATTTCAGGATTCTTTTCCTCAAAAAGACTTCACCACCAAAATAATAATTAAAAACAGAGTGTTGAAATGTTTTCTAAGGCGCAAGTAATATGTTAAAAAGAAATGGAAAAATTCCACTGGTTTTCTACATGACATTTGCCTCTCTGGGGTACAGCCAGGTGGTGGTTCAGCCTGGAAG
>VYZP01060133.1:0-13723 GCA_013400635.1 Hypocryptadius cinnamomeus
CATTCCAATCCATATATTTATATTTTTCATTCTTTTACTTTTCCAGGTACCTTCACACCCTCTGCCAGCTGCCTTGCTCTGGTACTCTTATCTTCTGCATAGAAAATACATTGCAACAAGAAACTCAACATGAATAGTCTCAGTATGTAAAAAAGAAATGCTAAAGAATATAAAAATCATCCAACCTTCAACTTTTGATGGATGACAATTCTAGTCAGAGGTCAAAGCTATGCAGTTACATATGGTTTTGTATAATCTACACAAATCCTACTCCACAAAGATTATCAATCAGAAAAAAATTGTGATTGACAAATGAAAGCCTCAAATTTCTATCAAATTTTCAGATCAGATGAAAGGATTTGATTTTCCTAAATTATGCAGGTACAGACTGTTTGGGTTGGAAGGGGCTTTAAAGAATATCAAGTTCCTACTCCTGCCACAGGGACATTTCCACTAGACTGAGTTAATCCAAGCTCCATCCAACCTAGTCTTGGGCCTTTTGGGGTAACTTTGGTGATAAAAAGGCAGACTAGAGAAGAAGAAAAAAATTTTGAAAGGATAAAAATACATTAATTCTGGTTTGAGCCAAGTGTTACTGATGATTTTACATTTTTTGTTTCAGCAACAATAGGAATGAAATTGGCAAGGCAATGGCACGTCTTTAATTATCTTCCAAGCAGAGAAGTGTGACTATGTTCAGTCCCAAGATCACAGCTGAAAACTGTTCTGTCAGAATGTGTATGAAAAAAAGATGAGCCAAAAAGAGGAGAGGGACAGGTAATAAAATAGAAATTCAGATTATGCTGGGATGCAGCATGGTCCAGAAGTGACTGACGTTGTGCAAAGAGCAGCAGAACCCATGTTTGTTTTCCATGACCTGTAGCCCACAAAGAACATTAACTCACAAAGCAAAGCACCACAGAACAAAGTTATTAAACAACCAAAACCCCCTAAGAACCAGTAAAAAACACCTGTGACATCATCTGACACGAAGCAGGCAGGATGTTCTCCAGTGCCTTGTTTTCAGAGATTATCACAGAACAGGTGTCCCTGGGCAGCAGAGTTTTCAGTTCCCAGAAATAAACTCTAACATTTGGCATTAATGAGACAAATGCCTACAGTTTTCAGTCAGTTAAATCTCATAACCATGGTGATAATGACCCGATTATAAGTGCACTGAGAACATACCTCCCAGCACTTAAGCAGGGCTGAATTCTTGTGATATCAGTGGGTAGTATTTCCCTGGGAAACAGCCTGCTTTTTTTGTCCATGATAATTAAGCCAACAGAAGACTTTCCTAATAAAAGGGAAATACATTTCTGCAGAGATTTTGCTCCTGGTGAGTCCTTTTAAGCACATGTAGCTAATATTCCTAATGAAGTGCCCATGCAGAGGTGGTGTGTGCCTTGCATAAAGGACTGTCCTCTTCAGCAGGACTCCTTAAAAATGGGTTTGGCTTCTGAGGATGAGAACTGAGCCAGCACAAAGGAGGATGAGGCAATGCTGGTCACTGCAGAATAGGCAGCTGTGCTCACATTCACATAAACCTCTTTAATGCCTCAAACATTCAAATAAGGGTTTAGAGCAAACTCCTCATATCTGCATGAGGCAGCAAGGTCTGTTCTGAGCAGCTGCGCCGACAGAAGATGGGGCAAAAGTCTGGAATGGGGAGAAATTGGGATTCTCCTGAATAACATGGTGGTGGTGCTGGGCTGATGGCTGTACCTGGTGATCTTCAAGGTCTTCTCCAACCATGATGGTCCTGAGTCCATGACCTTCCTACCAACCTCACCTTCAGGCCTTGTCCTGCAGCCCATGCTCCCACCCCCTGAAGTCCCTGCCCATCCTGCAGTCAATGCTCATTTCACCTTAAAAAAGAGTTGATCAAATAAATAGGCACTAAATGTACTTTCTATTTAGATGTGCATCTCCTGCCAGCTCTTTTCTTTCTTTTCCCCCCAGGCTTGACAGTTTTTCACAAAAGCACCTTTATTCCAGCAGTTCCCTTTGCCACACAATAGTTGCTGCTCCACTGCCCTATTTTTGTCATTGAACATATTAAAAAACTCCTGCTAATGAGTGTGCAATTAAAATAAATCAGATTTTCTGAGTGTTCCAAGCACTGATACTTCTCAGCTAGGGGCTAGATGAACATTTCTGAAGGAGGTGCAGACAAACCAGAAGCATTCACAATGTCAGGGGTTGGATTCATGTTTTCAATATGATTTTTTCAACTGCCAGGAATCTAAAACAATACCTCAAAGGCATGACATATTTTGAACAGATTTTCTAGCAGCATAGGGCTGACACTTTAATTTGAGGAGCCCCCTAACTCAGGAGACCTGGAAACACTCCCATCATATTTTTCTGTCATCTGTAAAATGGAAAAGGAACAGTAAACTTGATCTTTCTGCAAAAGAGATAATTGCAAAATTTCCATTAACTTCATTAGAAGGGAAATAGGGACTTCTTTCAAGTTTCTGGGCAAGGAGATGACTTTGAATTTTACTGAATGCAGCACTAAAGCTTCCCAAGAGATCAGTCTAATCCTTCCATTCGCACTGCTTTGTTTCTACACTCCCAGGAATTTACTGTGAACCAGATTATTACCTTAAAATAACAAGGAAATTGAAATGCATTCTTCTTACATAAAGCATTAAATACCTCAGAAATCAGAATATTTCAGGAACTGGAAATGAGCTCACACAATTTGAATTCTGCTCTGTTGCAACTGCTGAAAATGCTGTGGTTTTTTAAGGCTATTCAGGTCTGTCTGATAGGGAACAATCCCCTTTCTGCTCAAGTCCACTCCCCACTATCTCAGGGAGCAATATATTTTTTGTGAGTTCCAGAAGAATCCTAGTATACTGGAATACAAGAATACTGGAACAAGTCTGGCAGCACTGACAGCTCTGGCATCACAGCCACGATTTTCCCTTTTCAAGGACATTTTCAATCCACTGCCTGTCAGATGCCACATTCCCATGCAACCTTCTGGATTGCAACGGGGAAGTTTGCAGGAAATGAGGCTGCTGGAAAACCAGTCAGGGCAGCCCTGCCAGAGCCTTTATTTCCTGCACTTTCAGAAATCAAAGGTGCATCAGCCTCATACAGAGAATAAGGACAGGCATTATCTCCAAAAGAACAGGTTATCTCTTTTAATTAATCTTGAAGAGATGACAGTGAAGTTCTCTTACAGAGAAATAATAGAGTTAGCAAAAATTTAATAAAACCAGAGAATTTTGTTTCAGTCTCCATTTAGCTACTTCTGCTTGCCCATATCTTACTTAAATTAATACTAATATTATTTTTTTCTCAGCTTTTATTGCCTAAAGAGACAGCTGAGCAACAAACAGCAAATTAAATCTATATATTTGCTTTAAAAGATAAAATTAGAAACAGAGAGAACAGTGCAGATACAAATTAAAATAATATTTCACGTTCATAAAAAACTCAAGGTATCTGCAGAAAGCAAAAGCAAAGATGCCTACTTAAGAAAAACCCATTTCCCAACTTTACATCCTTTTCCAAACGTAACTGCATTACTGTATAAAGGACAAAAAGCTCCAAAGAATGTTGGGGGCTCATACTGAGCAGGTTAAATGTCTTCTTACATTTAACCCAAGTGCAAAATCCCATGCAAGGACTTTCCAAGAGTATTGGGTACAGGATTTGTATCTTCATGGACCAGCTCCAACAGGCAGTGCTGAGGCCACTGGGATTTTTCAGTGTGTCCCCATTAGTTTCAAGAAGACAGAATGATTTGCCTATTTATAAGACTCACAGATATTATTAGTCATAATAATACTGCAGGTGAATGGAATTTTTTTTTATGTTGGGAAAGTGTGAATAAAAACATAATCCTTCCTAAATCAGGATTAAAAGTTAGAATGTTCCTTTTCTTTTTGAGGTGTCAGGAAAAAGATCCTCTTGGTAAATATAAAAATTATCTTTGGATCGTTTGGGAACATTATACCTTTAATGTGGTCAGTTTTTTAAATCGTGTATATGCTATTTTCAAGAGAAAAATAAAGCTAAAAAAAACCCAAACTTGTGCCAAATAAAAAATGTGACAGGTTAACATTGGCTCCTAAAAAGGACATGAAAGGCATTTAAAGATTTGAAGCTTAAGAATCAAAATGATAAGGGCAAGTTAATTAAGAATTCAATTTTCCACAGAGATTTTACCTTTGATTATACATTTCTGTGCAATTCTAAAACTTAGCTGCAATATTCTTTTCAGCAACATCTCTAACAATTCACTAATTTAAGCTGTTTCCAGGTGTTAGATTTGCTGCCCAGAAACCCCTGAGTTATTTGTGCTGCCCGTGGCACTCCAGCTCAGCACACCCTGCCCCTCCCTGGCGCTCACCTCTGCAGCAGGACATTTCTCATGTCCATTTTATTTTGCCATCAAACTCCCCCTCCTGGGGTTGTCATCCCAAGCTCTCACAAGGAATCACATTAGTGTCCATAACAGGGGTGTCTGCCTGGCTCACAGAGATGTGTGCAGGGATTTATTTTTAGGTTATATCCTCATTACTTCCCACCCATTTATTCCCTCTGGTAAATGACTGTAACACATTTGCCCTTTCTGTCTCATTGGTACGGCCAACTCTCAATTTAGAGTTTTGCTGAACTCTTGTTTTTATGCAACTTGGTTTTTAGAGTGTTTTCCTGCATCTTTGCAGACCTACTACAGACCAGGCAGCTACAACTGATCTATAATTTAATCATTAAATCCCTATCAGTTGTTCAAGCTAAAGGGAATTTAGCTTTGCTAAATTTGTGTTAGAGAAGAAAAGCAACTTAACACTGAAGTTTTAAACTTCATTTCATATGGCTGCTTCATTCATATGGAAAGTTCTATCAGAGAACCCAGTGATTCTCAATATTGTTATTTCATGAACAAAACTAGAAGAGATATTTTAATGTACAGAAGACTGCCCTTAGAATTAGGCTCTGAGGGCAACGTTACCCAGGCTGACTGCTGAGCCCAGCTGGAAAATCCTTCACATCATCCTGATTCATGGGAACAGTAAGACCTATCAAATACCAAGACCTGTTCATTAAAACATACATGAATGTGTCCTACTATGGGTAGGAAAAAATATTTAGAATATAGAATATAGGATCTTGTCCAAGGGGTTTTATTCATTCTTTTCTTGTCCTCACACAGATGAGCCAATGGCAAGGGCAAAGAATGATGTATGATAAAGGCAGGTGCATTTCCTCCATCAAAAAAACAGAAAAAGAGAGCGCCAGACTTCCTATGAGCACAAGAATCTAGGGAAGGAGGGAAGTTCAGAAGGAAAAAAAGAAAACCTATGAAAAGATAGCAGCAGTTATTATCAGGACTGTGGAACCCTGGGGAAGTGAAAGGACTTTGTTCTGCTCAGAATTGAAAGCAACTCAACCACCTGAAGGTTTTGCTTTGTTTCTATGCAGATGGCCATGTAAGGTAGGACATTCCTGGATATCCAGCTCCTTTCACAGTACTGTAGGTGAAAAGCCTTTTGACAAGAGTTGTTTTCTCAATTAAAGGTCTTGCACATGTAAGTATCTAGATTAAAGTCATATATGCAGTGTATATTTTCTTTATGCCCTTTTGCTATCAGAATGTTTATCTTGTATGTATGCACAATTATTTCTAAGCCGTTGCACAGTGGGATCAGGATAGAACTCTCAGGTCACACGCTACAGACTTGTCACTTTGGGATATCTGCATCAAGGAAGGACAGATCCTCCCCAGTGTAAACCAACACCAGAGTAAGAAAAGCAGGCCAACACATTTCATTTTTTATGCCTGAAGGAACATGGGCTATTTATTTTATTATGGTCTCAGTACTCTTGTGAATGTTGTGTTTCAAACAGGGAATTGGAATAAGAACAAACTCTACTTAAGTAGACTAAAACATGACAGGAAAAATATTTTAATGGTCCAGTTAAAACCATTTTCTCTATTATCATCAAGGTTTTATCATCACCTAATTTTACACATCAGGAATTTCATGAAAAGCTGAAGAAAACACATGGAATGGTTATTCATTTGCCAGACTCTAGATACACTTGGAGAAGACTAAATTAAATTTCCTTTACGTAAATTTACATCTTATTTGGGAGACACCCATATCCTCCATTTGGTGGAATTATTATAAATGTTGGAAAACTATGAACTAGTATAACCATGGCACAAAAGGGCCTTTTTATTATTTCTTTTCATATTACTTTCAATAAAATTCAAACGAAGAACACCCAAAGCCCATGAAATGTATTAGCTATTCCCTGGGAATTAAAGGGTTAAATTGGGCTATCCAGGGAGAGATAATGAACAACAATTTGATTAATTGGGAAGATGGTAGTTGAGGCTGGCTTGTGGAAACCCTAATCTCAGTGATACCACCATGAATGAACAGAAACTTCCTTGACGTCAGTGGTATCATTTATTCCTTGCATAAGGTCAGAACCTCGCCATGAAAAATTAGAACCATTTTTACATTTTGCTCACTGGATTCTGCTACAAAGCCTGTAGAGCAGCTTCCAACTTTTCAGGCATTAAAGATCTGAAAATAATGATCACTCCATAGTGTAGAAAGTCTCCTGGATGAATAATGAAACCTTTCTTAAACCCAGCTCTGCTTCGGCATTTAGAGGCGTTATGTGCATTATCTTGCAAGAGATTAAATTATAGTTTTGCTGTCAGACATGCAAATGCTGCTGGAGCTCTGTGAGAAGGTTTACAAGGTAAAAATAACAGTGAAGTGCAGAAGACAGCAATGATATAACTCTCAGTGCCATTTAGCTGTGAAGGATTCCCACACAAGGGGTAATTTTTCACACTAAATGAATAGATCAAAGGGGATGATTGCAGATTGAATCATAAACCAGAATAACAAAACATGCAAAAATGTATTATAGACAAAAATTCTCTCAGAAAAATACTATGAAAACTGAAAACTTTCCACAGCCTTTTATCATTCTCTAAGCTGATTTGTTCTGATGCAGAGTCTCTATTGGTCTGAGATATTCTTCCTAATCTGACCTCTGTGCTCATACAAGCTGTTGATACATGCTATCTCCTATTTCTGAGAGCTCAGAGGCAGGGAAATGTTCTGTGAATTTTATAGTCCTTGCTTGACATTCTCTGACCTGCTGGCAAGCAGTAGCTGCCAATTAGAGGGTGGAGGACAGGCAGAGTGCTGAAGTTTCCCAACCCATACACAAACCAGCCAGAATAAAGATCAAACTGAAATCTGTACAAACCTGAGTGCCTCCAAATTCCTGCTGGAATGCTCTGTCTAACTGCACTGTTCAATATGTTCACTGCAGAGCTCTCAATACTAAAACCCTTCTCCATCTTCTGGGTTTATTTACCTTAGTTTCACTTTTTTAAGGAGGAGAAAAAAAAAACAAAAACAAGAGAGTATGGAACACTTAAGGAACTGTGGTGTGGATTGTTTATAGGTTTTTGACAACTGTGATGGCAAGTGTTGTGTGAGTGCTGTTAAGGTTTCTCGTTTACATATTTATATTTATAGCTCAAGGTTTGGCAGTCTTCATCTCTTTGGTTTTTTTTTACTCTTCTCTCTTGACTAAACCCATAACTAACAGACTAGCCCTTCAATTTGTTTTGTTCTATCACATAAGTATTCTATCCTATTCTGTTGTTTGGGTAATTTTTATTAAGTGGAGAATAGTTACCCAAAATCTTTCCAAAATGCTTATCCAAGCATCTCAATTATGTCATTTTATTGTTCTGAAAGCATCTCACTCTGCATTGCCAGTGAGCTGGAGATGCCGTAACTCCTTGCACTCGTGACTCCTCTGCACACTGCTGCAAAGGTGACAGAGTGCAGCTGCTCCTGGAGGCTGCTCAGTGGCTTAGGTGGGAAATGTGGGCGTGTGTTCTGTTCCCATCTGTCAGAGGTGGGGCAGTTATCTCCTGTTCATTGGNCTAAGACACATCTCCAATGAGTGTCTGGTGCTGCAGCTGCTGTGATGGACCATGGCAGTGATGCTGCTGAGTGAGCACTGAGAGGGATCAGTGAAATGTTACTGCCTTCGCTTCCTGCTCTGGGTTTGGAATCGCAGCATCCCAGAATGGTTGGGTGGGAAGCCCATCCAGTGGCACCCCTGCCATGGCAGGGACACCTTCCACTAGCCCACATTCCTCCAAGCCCTGTCCAGCCTGGCCTTGGACACTTCCAGGGATCCAGGGGCAGCCACAGCTTCTCTGGGCACCCTGTGCCAGGGCCTGCCCACCCTCATAGACAGGAATTTCTTCCCAGTATCCCATCTAACCCTGCCCTCCTTCAGCTTAAAGCCGTTTTTCCTTCTCCCATCACTGGTGGTCCTTGTCAAAAGTTCCTCTCCAGTCTTCTCGATATATTTAGATATATCTTTAGATATTTTAGATTTCCCCCACACACACCCTTTTCTCTCACTCTCTGAAATATTGAGGGCCAGATTCTCACAGGAATTGTGCTCAAGAACTGACCTCTGTGTTACCTTTCAGAGAAAGCAGCCCTGGAGATTCAGTTTAATTAAAACCCAACTGTACGAATGAATTAAAGGTTTGGGTTTTTTTTAATATCATCACCTTAAATTCCTCAATAAGATCTGGAAATAGATCCCTAACCTTTCACTTGGTATATTCTTAAAATTAGTGGACAGTTCATACAGAGCAGTCACAAGATACCTTGCTATACCTATGGTGAATTTAATCCAAGGATCTTCAACAGTTTCCACATAAAATAAGTATAAAACCTCAGGTATTTCATTTTTATAGTGACACAAACACAGATCTCATCCTGTGCAGTAGAAGATGGTACAGAGACTTATTAGCTACCTTTGGGTGATGCTCAAAGTCTAATTGCAGGTCCCAGTCCTTCTGGCAAGATAAAATAATGACCTAAATTTAAAATTCATACCTAGCCATATTAACAGCAAGCTGGGTTTGTGAAGCTCTTAATGTTGAGTGAAATTTCTAAAGACACCTGCAAAAGTATTCAATTCTCACAGAAATTTCAGGAAAGAAAAACCTTCAAGATCACAATTCTAGTATATTTCCTAATTTTTAACTCCCCCTTGGAAAAATGTCAAGGTTTGGTCTTATATGAAGGCAGTCTGATCCCCCAGGGTAGTGGAGAACTTGGCATTTCACAATGGTCCTGAACAACACCAGTCCTTGGAAATCTGTCCTGTGGCTTTTCCTTGACATTCCTAAGCCATGTCACCAAACCTACACAACAGGGAAACCCCAAGTTTTTTATAAGGATCGATAATTCCTGGCTCTTATTTTCGTGGATTGTTGCAATTAAATTTTCATTTATATTTTGTTTCTTTAACGAAATCAATAAAACCCTGCTATCACAGGACTTTCCAAAGCAATGTTTCCAACTGTGATTTTATTCTTTAAAGCTGTTGCTGGGCAATTTTTTCCCCAGTCTTTGGTCCTTTACGAGGTTTGACAGCTGTACAGTCTTAAATTCTACCCACAAACTGAATGGATAAAGTGAGGGCAAGAAGGGTTCGAGATCTGGATTTCAAAAGCTTCCCCAAAATTGGCTATTTATACAAAACTGTGCAAACTGTTGAGATGTAGAATTTGCCAGAAATCTGACAAAAGCTAAAGGCTGTATAGTATTTCAGCATTTCTACTTTTGATTACAGCAATTACTTGAATTCACAGAAAAACAAATGCAAATAGGGGGTATAAAGGAAAAAAATTGAACCAAGCAAGCTTTTTCAGACAAAAAAAAAAAACAAACAGAAAAAAAAAAAGGTCTGTATTTCAGTCTGAGTTTTGAGTGAGAAATTAATTTCATTACACTTAAGTTTCCTCTCTAACAGCCCACCATGAGTCATTCACGGGTTAATTATAGATAATCAGAGATAGTTACCACCACAATAGAGCCCTGCTCTTTGTAATCTAAACTTCTCAGATAAAACCAAATGCTTAAATCTCTCATAGCAAAGAAAAAAAAAGTGGTTTGGGGAAAGTAAAAAGCAAATTGCACAATAAAATTTAATTGGAATTACAGGGCACGTTCTCAAGGATGTTTATTCTTTCTCACTCAGATGGAATAAATGGGCTGTAAATAGCTGTAAATAGCTGGTGGAAAATTCAATTTATGCATCTGTTCTTCTGTTGCCTCCTGTTCCTTTGTTGCAGTGTGGCTGTCCCAGAAGTGTTTGGACTCTACAATAACACCTCTGCTGTACTCACCTGGCCCAGCTCCCACAGAAGGAGGTGTATTCTGGGATGGAAGACAATATCCTCCAAGAGACACCTATGGAACAGCCTCTCTTCATTAATGGCAATGCCCTAACATAACTGTGTTTATAATTTTGCAGAAAGCAGTGAGACTATTCAGTAATATTTAATTTACCGTGCAGCCAAGGTGCTTTTTATGTGTTCTGCACAACTGTTTGGACTCATTGCAGAAGTTTGTTAGGGACAATGCTGGAATTACAGCTTGCAGCAAACTGGAATTGTGGTCATCTGAGAGGAGCACACTGCTGTGTCCCAGAACTGGGGCTCAGGAAACAGGGTGAAATCCAGATGTACAGAAATCCAGATGTTGGTGGCACAGCCCTCTGCCACCCACCCACAACCACAAAAATCTCAAATGTGCTGGTAGGAATGTGGCCACACCACCCAGGCCAGCTCGGCAGGGTCATCCTGCCAGTGGGCAGTGACTGGACATGAGGAAAAATGCTGCCTTTATCATCTATAAAACAAGCTTTTATCTGTATTCTGCTGCCTTTATCATCTGTATTCTACTGCCTTTATTTGAATTCTGCTCCCACAGCTGGGCAGGGTTTCATTAGACAAGAGCCCCATCACCCTAACAGGCTGTTAATAAGGAGAACCAACAGCCATCAGTGCAGCTGAAGAGAGGTTTTGGTAGGAAAATGCCTCTGAAATGAGCGTGCCAAGGAAGTGATGTTGGACGTGTCATATTTCAAACACAACAGGCTGTATGTTCATGTAAATGTTATGCAAATGAGACGCAGCCCTCAGGCACCTGGTGAGCTTCCAGAGAGGCCCTGGAGGCTCCAAACTGTTGATTTAGCACATGAGCCTTAGCACTTGCACTGAAATGCATGTGCTAAAATCATATTGAAAGAATGCATGTGTCAGGGACTTTGAAATATATTAAATATTGATACAAGCTATGGGCTCTTCCCATGGACATTTTGATTTCCAGTCAGAAAATGTTGCCACGGGATGATGTTACCTCTTTTAATGTGGAATATACAGTGGATTGTCTACATGACTAATGCAAAGCCTCCATCAGCAGCCTCAATGCTACTTTTAAGGATGTCACGGGTAGCAGGAAAAACAAAAAAATTACAAGAAAGGACACAGAATTAATGTAGTCATTTGTTTAGAAGATACATCACATGTGGATAGAAATTATCTCTTTTTTTGGGAGAAAATATGCCATCTTTTTTCATAGAGATAGAAAAAAAAAAAGAGGTTTGAGAGTGATGTGGTCTAACCTCAAAAGGGATGCTTATACCAATCTGGGGGAAAAAAGAAGAAACACATATTGGCTTTGTTTGTGGGGGGTTTTGGAGGAAAAAAATCAAATTTGTAATCTCTCTTCTCAAATAATATTTTAGAGGTGTCCCAGCCATCAGGATAGCTGTTTCTGAGCACTGCAATCTGTAAGGTGTGCAAGCAATTGTGCTATTTCTTCCTAACTCCTGCTGCAGTTTCAGATTGCCCATCGTCACAGGAAATGTGACAAACAATAAGTCAAATGGCAAAGCAAATTATTCCTGTTCATTTAGAAGCCCCAAATTCCAGGAACTTGAGTGGCAGATTTCATTTGTGCACCAGAGTGCTCTGATTTAGCTGCAAATGTCAGGGCTTCTGATTTGTGTTTTAAGTCTTTTCTGTTCCATATCATGTTTTTGTTTGGTTGGTTTATTCAGATATGCATTCCCAACAGGGGAATTATGTTCTTCCTAGTAAGAGCACAAGTTATATGAAACATTTTTGATACTCTCAGCTCTCTCTTCCTAAAGTATAAACAACTCTTGTTAGTATGGTAGAGTCTAGAATATTGCATATGAAAAAGCCACCCAAAATTAATAAAAAATGACAGTATTAAATACTAACTAGGTCCCTGAACATGACTTTTTGTTGTTGTTGGTGCTAACTAATCAGCAATCAAAAATGATTGCTGGGAAAACTTCTAATATTACTTCAGAACTTTAGGGATTTTTCAACCTGTTGCAATACCTTTATCTTGGATTTCTTTGATGCTGGTCAAAAGGGAGCTATGCCAAGCTGGGAGACCTTTCCTTGGGCTCCTTTGGCAAATCCCTCCTGCAGAGGAAGGCTTGGAGCAGAGCTGTGGTGAGCACACCAGACAGAGGAAGTGCTGGTGTTGGAAATGATACAACTTTTAAAATTTTTAACTAACTTTGGTCCAGGGGGTTGTTTGTCTTTGCCCAAGGGAAAGCAATTAAAGTTTCTTTTCTAAAGACTCTGTTGCCTGGTCGAGTCCTGATGATTTTACATCTACAGCCTGGGAGCAGCACATGAGGATCTAATTAGCATTGAAGGTGAAGGGATCAATACCCACAGGAACCCAAATATTGAGAATTGTGTAATTTGGGACCAATGAGCTTTGAACCAATGAATTTCTCTGGGTTTTGCCTGTATAACTGTGTGAAAAGTCTAGTAAAGAGCCATGAGTGATGGAATTATTTACTCTGCAACATGTGGATGAAATTATTTCTGTTCCACATCCTGGCCAGAACAACATCCTGGCCAGAATAAAGTAATGCTTTAATTCTCCAGAATAAAGTAGTGCCTTAATTCTCTAACACTAAAAGTGATGTTGCAGAGTTTTTGTTTTTCCCACAGTTTTGGTGACACTGGGACTTAAAGAGCTGCTCAGGAATCTGGTGTAACAAGCACTGGGGTCACTCCTCCCTGCAGCAGCACAGGAGGGGAGGCTCTGATGGTCACCCTGGTCCCCAGGTCCTTCAAGGTGTCACTTCTCCCAAGCCAACCCTCAGGCTGGGACAGAGATTTGGTCCAGCAGCTGTATGGAAAGTACTCTAACTCAGATGTCAGTGTATATCTGATTGAAGATTAACGAATAATCTTCAAATGTGCTACTTACACCCTGGATCTAAAACTTTACTTGATGGTTTTCCAATTTAAAAACAGCAGTCTTTCAAAAACCTGTGCATATAGAACAAAAAAAAAAAAAAAAAGCCTTCCTTGGCTGTTTTTGTGCTCCTGCCTTTCAACAGAAAGAGGTTTTTTGTTCAATTAAGTGTTCTGACAGTAGAAATTTGTCATGCAAATGTTCCCAGCCTCTCAATGAAAGCAGTGGAAGAAGCCAGGGTTTCATTTATCAGCACTGGTGCATCTGATGTGAGAACCATTTCCTGGAGGCTCCTGCTGCCAATTAACCAAATCAGATTTGGTGATGGACTAACACTTGGTTTGCATCCACTTCAGCAGGAGGCTGGAGAGAAAGCTTTCATTTGTAGTGGTTGTAGAAGTCTTGGGACATGCAGAAGGTAACTCTGTAAATTGTAGGTGGGCAGGGTTGAATTTTGCATTGTGACACAAATTTTCCTAAAAATATTTCAGTGGCCAGAAAGGACAGATTTCTTTCAGAGTTTTGTCTCTACATTTCTGTGTTCTGTCACTTGAGTTACCACTGGTTGCAGTCACCAGTTATCTTCA
>VYZP01060133.1:20384-75027 GCA_013400635.1 Hypocryptadius cinnamomeus
GGCGTGGCGAGTGGGGGGGGGGGGGGGGTGTGACTGATGTTCGCAAATCTGATGCAAAATTTTCCAGTTTCTTTCTCACATCAGTCATTTGAGACTGTCCTCTCCTTCCCTTATTTGCCAATAGTTTGTATCTTACCGTGAGAGAGTGTTATGGAAAGCAAAGGTTGTATCAGCAGTTAGTGCAAGCGCTAATAAATCCTTCGGAATCCATTGAGATTCACTGTTTTACACCACCTGACAATTTCCCCTCTCTCTGCAGGCAGAATAATCCGCAGCTCCAGGGGAATATTAACGAGGAGCAGAAAAGCTGGAAAAGTGAAGGTGTAACCATCACCCTCGCAGGGCTGTAATCAGTGGAGAGAGGCTGGGGTCGAGCTGATCTGCCCACACCTGTTAAGGCTGTCTGTTTTAAAGACAAAACTACCTCTTTTCCTTCCGATGCACCAAGCGTTCAATGACATCAAGGGCTATTTCCTGACCCGGAGAGCTGAATGGATTGATGGTCTGGTAATGAATACCTTGAGCAAAGATGACTGACAATAGCAGTAAAAACAAATCGACCTGGAACGTTTCAGATGACCACTTAGGCAGTTCCCTAACGAGGTTCTCCTTTCTCGAGAAGTTTTGGGATTGTCCTGCAAATTGGTTTATTCAGAGCAGTTTCCAGGTGCAAGGAGCACTTCCTTGCAAAACCTGCTGTCTTCATCTTCCAAATCAGCCTCGCTTCACCCAAATGCCTGGAAGAAGAGCCTATCATTATGGTGTGCTAATTATCCTCATCACCAACTCTATTGCTTTGCTAAATGGCCTTTTCTGCAGGAACAGCATTAAAGGGAATGTCTTTAAAGCGGGAGGGATTCAGTTTTGTCCTCCTACATCCATCCCACAGCGGTACCCCAGGTTCTCAACGCCCTCCAGCTCCGAAGCTCACATCTGGTTTTTTGCAAGCCATTAAAGTGTAGTTCCAGCAAACTGCACCATCCTTGCATAATCTTGTGGCAGGCAGAAGACGAAAGTGTAAAAGGAAAACAAAAAAGTATAAAAGAAAAGTATAAATGGAAAAAGGAGGGAAAGTCACAATGAGTGCTCAGTCTGCTGGGTCACACAGGGTCCTTCGATCGTGCAGCTCGTTATGGACTTTGGGCTTATGGCACAAGGAGATAAAATTTCCATAAGAAATAAAAGCAGTGAGAAATGTCACTTTCCACATTATCTTGTGGCAGCAAGAAATATAGAACTTTTTTCCCTTAGTTCTCATTTCTGAATGCCCTTGAGGAGTGTATTTCTGTGTTTGTGAATAAAGACTAGGGAATGTTTCACAAACAACCATGTGCAAGAGTTCCCTTTATGCTCAAAAAGGGATCTTTATGGAAACCAAATGGTCACAGAGGCACACAAATCTTATCACAGCATCGTTCATTTGCCAAGTTTTCCTTTCTGTCCATGAATACAGATGATTGGGGATTCATTAAATAAAAGTACTGTGCACACTCCGTTTGGTCTTCTGCTTTTAACAAGCTGCATAAGTGACAAGCTTTCACAATAAAACAACTTGTAATTAAAGGGAAAGTACTAATACATTATTAAAATAATAAAAAAAATCTAATTATGTGTTAATCAAATGTGGACAAGCATCTGTGGGAATCCCCATTCAATCCAGCCCTAAAATGAGAACTAACACATCCAGGAAAGTATGGGTTTATTAGCTACCTCATGAAAGCTTTCTTAGAAATTACTAATTCCCTGTAATTATTATAATTGAACAAATTTTTCAAAGTATTCAGCACCCATCCAGTGATAATAGAAGGCAGCAGGTGTGCCTCAAATCATGCCTAAAAATTGAGACTAGGGACCTAAATCAAACCCCAAGTCAATACGAAAACTCCCTTTGACTTCATTAAGCAGTGACAGAGCCCAGAAGTCAACACTGCCTCCCTCTGAGTGAAAATTTGGGCAAGGCTGGGGCAGCTACTGCATTTTAGAGCCTTTCTGAGATGAGAAAATGGTTCCCTACCTCAGCTCCCCTGCAGCAAATCCTGAGGCTTTGGGGAGAACATTGAAGGTCTAAGCTAGAATTTTCGAATGTCCTCAAAGGAAATACCATTAAGTTTTAGTTTTCCTTAGGTCCAGACCTCCTGAAGGTTGTCAGCTCCGTGGCTCTGTGGTGATCAGTGTGATACTGCTGCTTTGAATGTAAAGATCAGCTGTGCTCATGTCAGGCTGTTTTCTAGAGCTGCTAGATCCAACTTCACCTTGACAATGAATTTCATCACATGGCTGAGGAGCTACTGCTATTTACATTAGTTAATAATTAGCAGATAGGTAGCAATACTGAAAAATATTTTTTACCATTGGATAATCCTTGAAGTGGTATGCATGCTGCAGCCAAAGCTTTAGTTCTTATGCTTTATATTTTAAGGAACATTTTCTTTCTCTTCAGCATTTAGTTTTCCCATTCAAATGTGCCATGTGTTCTATACTCAAGAAATCACTCATTTATAAAACGTGCATATTTGCAGGCAAAAATATTCAAAGTAATTAAAATAAATTCAGGGATTTTTATTACAAATTGCAGGTCAACACACATAAATTGTTCTTCAAATTCTAGCGGTAATGCTGCTGAGGTACTAGTTCCCAAAATAATGATAGAAATTAGCTCTTTATTTTTTAAAATAACTGGAGCAAGACAGAAATTCCTCTTGTTTTTAGGATGGTCTCCTTCAAAAGGAAGCCTCTGTGAGCCATTTGGGTTGTTACAGATCTCAGCTATCAGCCAAGAGAGACTAGGAGGGCTCTCATTTCCTTTACAAATGGCTAGGATTCAGTTATGAAATGTATTAAAAAGAGCCATTCCTCAGGTGAATAAAGGATTTCGACAAGCCTGTCCTGCTGGAAGGACACTCAATCACCAGAATTATCTTTAATATTATCACCCACGATGGGATAGAGCTGCATTTCTAAAATGTCAGTTCATTGTGTAATGCCTAGATGGGTAATCACAGGTACTAATTATCTTTCATTCGGAACAATTTATGCTCTCCTTTGAACATTAGGCCTCTTCACTGGATTTCTTCAATCCATCTGGTGACTGGATCCCAATTATCCATGGGGCTACCCTTTCCAGATTGGTCTGGGGGGACTGAAAGATGCAGATTCCATTAAGTTAATGGGAATGACATGGCAAATCCTCATCATCCCATTTTGAAAATGCAGTCCCACTGGTTAAGTGAACACTAATTCTAAAAAGGGCAGAGTGACAATATAGGGATTTTCCAATGGACAAAGTAGTTTAAAAGTCTCATAAATTAAAAGATTTGTTGGAAATACTTGTTACTGGTTTTCTGGCTCCATTTCTGCAGGACTGCAATGGACCCAGATATTTCTGTAAGCTGTTATTATGTAAATTGTTACAAGGACCACTTACAGGAAAAAAGTCACTCTCCTTAATGACCTCAGTGCAGAGAAAGACCCCCAAAACACATGAGGCAGCACAGCAGGAGCTCAAGTAAAGCACCTCCATCTTAGCAACCAGATTTCTTCTCTTTTTGTGCACAAAATTCTATACCCAGCACCAATAAAGAAAAGAACCTGTGGACAAAACCTGCTGCCACATAGAACATTGCCCATCCCAGCGGCCTGGAAGAGGAAGAGTTGTGACCAGCACTCTTAGTCTACTCCCACCAAGCTCATCCCCAACATTTCCAAGAATTAACCCTACCTCCCAGGGTAGCTGAGAGCAGGAAATGTGTCCCATATTTCTTGATCAGGTTTTCTGTGATCTGTTGGAGGGTCGGGCGCCGTCCCAGCAGCCTTATGTTACGGAAGAACTCGGGGGCGAGCGGCAGTGGGGAGCCAAGGAAATTTCTTCTCTCCACAGCAAGATTGTTTACTTTCCAGCGGCCAAACTCTCTGCAAAAACAAAGCAGTTCTCATTCAGAAATGTGTCATTCAGACAAATGTCCTTCATTTGCAAACGACTCTGCTCTGCTGAGTAGCTAGGGGCGACTCGCTGGGAATTACAACGGGCCTTGACAGTGACACTCTGTCATGTGTTATAGACAGGACAAGCAACGAGGGTTATTTATTAGAAGTGGGGAAAGTACTCCATAATAAAATAATTGTTGGGAAAGAAATAAATAAAAACGAAGCCACTTAGGTCGCTGCTGCTCCCGTTGGTTTTGTGTGGCCTCTGATGTGAATATAGCTCTAAAACAACCCGACTTGGTAGAAACTGAAATGAAAGCAGATTTCCCCAAATGTGGACCTGATGAAACAGGTATTTTTCGTAGAACAAGGTAAATATAAAAATCATAACAAGAAAGAGTCCATGTCCTTTTGATGTTAAGTCAGTTAGGTACAGAACTAGATAAATTGGATAACCTAAAGAAACACTGTCACACCACTTTTGACCTTACTGTGATAATTCCAGTTTTCTATACTTCTGGCCTCCATCTTGAGAAAATACACAGACAGAAAGACTGATTCCTGAAAAGTGGTGATGTTTCAATTGTAAGAGGGATATAAGTGAATCCAAAGGCTTGCCTCCTTCCCCCCTCCGAAGTAAATCAATGACAGCAGGGAAAACAAACAAGCTCATTGCACAGCAATAAACACATCTTTTATTAATTTACTTGCCAATTAAGATACCAGATAGAGCTATTAGTGAGAAGGACTCATTGTCCTCAAATCTAGACAGGACAGGCAGCCTTGGCAGCAACTTGGCTTCTCCCACATAGCAGTTTTGGTTACAGACTCTGGGAATTAAGTGCAAGGCACCTGCGGACTCTGCCGCAGCCACCGCTTTGTTGAGTCTTTTGTACAGCCACATCAATTAGGATTTCTCTTAGACAAGACCGTGGAAAAGCAGAGAGCTTAGCGACCTTGTAAGATCCTGCTGAAGGTCCCAGGTAAACAGAGAGAAGCGCTCACGTACAAAATTAACAGAAGCAGGAATCAAAGATGCAGCAAAAAAATAAGAATATTTGAGGGATGCCAGAAACCAAGGGCTGCCAGCAGCTGAATGACCAGGGCTGTGTAACACATACTCAACACTGGGATTTTTGGATACTTTTAAGTCCACAGTTATCAGTAGAACCCAGATAAATACATTTTTGTATTTAGCCCTTCTGCTTTGCAGCATCCTCCTCTTTTTCTCCCAGATCCAAACTGCCTTTCCTCTCAGACACATTCTGGCAGATGCCATTTTTTAATCAAAAACAAATATGAAGAATGATGGTAGGGAGAGATTTCTGTAACATAACTGAAATTTAATGTGATTTACCAGTCAAGGGCATGAGGTTAAACAAGACCCCATAGTTCTTAAAGACTCTACATATCACCAGTGTGCTAAATTGGTATTTGAGAATTGCTTTCTGATTAGGGATTTTCCATCTTAGTTGTCAGGTTCTGAAGTTTTCTCTTACAACTTTCCTTTCCTGTTAGGAAACTAGAAAACCTATAACTTCTATTTGCAGCTTTTATGGAACAACTGTATATGAGTAGAGAGAAATGAAAAAAATCACACAAAAATATTTTTTTGCCTGTAAAGTGAAAAAATCCTCATTGTGTATATTGATCACATTAATGCAGACACTAAAAACAGTGAATTACCCTGCACTGTAAATGTAATTTTCAAGTGAAAAACAAACCAAACCACCAAAAAATAAATCAATTCCCAAAAAATCTTCCATTTTTTTGTTGTTTAAATTCTCTGCTTTCTGGTCATATTTTTCATTTGAATACATCAGAAAATAGTGGTTAACTGTAGTTCCTGAACCAGCGAGCAAGACAGACTTGCTTTGACACCAAGAAAATATTACAAGTTTTACGTTGTAAAATATTTATTTTGTGCCTTGAGGAAACCCTTTAGTTCTAAGCTCGCTATCTGAGCTGAGGTTCAAACACAATATTAACAGAAAAGATACAATTTTGTAAAAGACTGTTTGCTGCCACCCTTGATCTGATTTTCATTGTCATGTTTAAGGACAGAGAAGACCACCCTAATCCCTTCAACCTGCCCCCTTTTCAGTGCAGCCAGAGGAACCTCACCAAATGTCTCTTGCTGTCACACCTTTGGGACTGAGAAGAAACTGTCCCCCAGAAAAACATCTCATCTTGACTTGAATTCTGAGGATTTCTCAGAAATCCTTTGCAATCTGTTGTGGCATTTAACTACAGAGGGTGCATTCTATTTTCAGTTTGAACATTGCCAATTCCAGTTTCCAATTTTTAGAGCTCTTAATGCATGCTGGTCAACTGAAAAATTTTCTAAATATTAGATACATTCTGTGCAGGTAATTACAGCTCTTGTCTGAATCCCCTCTTAACCTTGGGCTGAGCCCATTGCCTTCCTTGGCGTCTCTCTGTCAACAGTGGGCTCAGAAATTATGTCTTACAGCCCTTCTCCACAAGCAGCAAATCCTTTCTTGGAAGAGTTAAATTGGAATCAATGGCCACATCCATGACAAATACAGAAGAATTTCCAAGATGAGGTTGCCCAGACCTACTATAAATAATTTATTTACTGAATCCAGGGACTGGGTTATTCTGGCACTGAGAGAAACTTGCTTGGCTTAAACAAATTTGAGTGCCTTCCACAGTTTTTGCTACAGCAGGATTTTTTTTTTTTTTTTTTTTTCTGTAGGTTTAGAGAGGAAGTAGGCAAATGCTTTTGTAAAAGTTTTGTCTGTTTTATTTTTTTTTGGTTGGGAATATATCAATGGGATCATTTATTAGTGCAGCAAGTAATCATCCTTTGAAATTCACTGCTGAGGAATCTGGGGGAGTAGAATATGGAAGATGGAGCCCTTTTAAAAAGATGACAGTTTTATAATTGTGCCACAGACAGAGCTGAAGCTTTTGGAGATTTTAAAAAACAGCTTTTCTATTTTGCTGAGGTCTTTCTTAAATGAAGTATTTTGGAATATGGAGAGATGAAGACCTAACCTCTCTGGGAGACAAGAATAAGGTTCATCTCTGAAGATAAGATAGGGATGCAAAGTGTCTGCCTGTCTGCAGAAGCAGGGACACCTGGATTTGGACAAGAGAGAAGTGATGAGCAGCTTCCAGAGCTGAGGAAATATTTCAGACTTCAGAAGGAGCTGGGTTTATGAGAGTAAAGTGTAGGAGCAGGGTAAAATCTGGGATGAAGTTCAGGGTGAGGGTTGTGGTGCATTATTTCTAGCATGTTGAGTGAGCAGGTTTTCATAAATGCTTTCTGGGTCACTAGTAGCTCCTAAAATTAGAGCTGATTTCCCTTTTTAGCAATGTCACTCTAAGTAAAATCATATGCTTATCTTCCTTTATATTTGACACATAAATATGTCTACCTATATACCTATCCATATAATTCTGGTTTTAATCTTAATTTCACTTTGCAACCCTCTCTTGTCACCCCTTTCTTTACCTGTTTGTCTTGCAGTCTCTCTAACACAAACTCTCCAGCCCCAAACATTTTGTTTTGTGCCCAATGTGCATTATTCCTCTTCAAAAATCAAGCTCCTGCCCATTGCCAAAGGCAGACCAGCAGGTCTGATGGAGTTAATAATCTTACTCTGAGCAGAGAAAATGCTGCTTTCCAGAGCCACTGAGCTCCATCCATCAGGAGAACACCTCCCATGGGATAGCAGGGCACCTTCACTCTTGGATGGTGAGAACATGACTGCTTTGAAGGGGCTGGAATGACAGTGGCAGCCTGAATCCAATGTTTTCCCATGCAGCTGCAAGTTCTGCTGTTGGCAGAACAGCTCATTGAGAGAATAAATGGTGTTTTTCTCCTCCTATCTTCTTTAAAAGCCTGAGGATTTCAGAGTTAATAATCTTACTCTGAGCAGAGAAAACGATGCTTTCCAGAGCCACAGAGTTCCATCCATCAGGAGAACACCTCCCATGGAACAGCACAGCATCAATGCTGGCTGCTGCTCAAGAAAACTGATTTTCCACTGAGAACAAACACTGGGGCTATGAGAAGCTTGTTCTTTCCTACTCTTCCTCTTCCTCTGCTCTGTAAGAGCCCAGCCCAGCAGCTTCCATGGTGTTCTCAAGGAGAGAATGGCAGGTGGATGTGCTGCCCATCTATTTCCAGTGTGATTCACTGCATGGAGCTCTTCAGTGCTCCAGGCAAAGCCTGTTGTGGAGAAGGATGATGGCTCAGAGTTCCCAGCCTTGCACGAGAGAGAGGAAATCAGTCAGTCTGGCTCCTGGGATGAAGCCTATAATGGAATCATGTTATTATCATAAGTAGTGCCCCAGGCCATGGGCAGCATTCTCTCCATCTTCCCAGATATTAGAGCCATGGATTTGCATGTGCTGCCCCAAATCTGATCCCTGGCTGGTTGGCTGTCTGGCCATGGGAGCCCTGGGGTGAGGTAGTTCCTGGGGTCCCCCAGTGAAGGAAGGAAAATGGTGAATCTGACTCTGTGTTCTTAGAAGGCTAATTTATTATTTTATGATTTATTATTTTATTATTATATTAAAGAATACTTAACTAAACTATACTAAAGAATAGAGAAAGGATACAGACAGGAAGGCTAAAAGATAATAATGAAAAACTCGTGATTCTCTCCTCAGAGAGTCCGACAGAGCTTGGCCAATAAGTAAATGGCCAATAAGTAAAAACAATTCACATGCAACCAATGAAACAATCATCTGTTGGATAAACAATCTCCAACCACATTCCAAAGCAGCAAAACACAGGAGAAGCAAATGAAATAATATTGTTTTCATTTGTCTCTGAGGCTTCTCAGCTTCCCAGGAGAAGAAATCCTGGCAAAGGGATTTTTCCAGAAAATATGAACGTGACACTGGAGCTCCCATGAAGAATGACCAGCCAGAGAGTCAGCGTGGGATGAGAAGAAGCACACATTAAAATGCAGTTGTCATTTCAACACTATTTCTTTTATTAATGACATTGAGAGAGATGTTTAATCTCAGGAAGCCGTCAGTGTTCTGACAGGAAAGACCTGTTAGTGAAGAATCATACAAGTTTAGGACAAGTTTTTCTCTTCAAAGAAGCTTAAATTGCAAGTGGATCTGAAAGGAATCCTAGGGCTGTCAATGTCTCTTTTGAGTTTCAGGCCATAGCTTTTTTTCCAAATGTGTACATTAATTATACACTTGCTTCTATCACTCTATTCATTTCAATACATTTTAAATCTTATGGCATGGGGAGCTAGAGGGAAAGCTCTCTATAAAACAACTAGATAAAGGAAATTTTTAAAATGCCATTGTACGCTAAAATGGTAGTGTGAAGAGATTTAAAATGGGTATATAATTTCTTCCATTGCAGTGACTGAATCAGCCTTTAAAGAGATTTACTGTGAGTTTGATGGATCCTTCCCAACTACCTAAGGTCAACCACCCACAAAACAGAGCCCAGGCAAAATTAACAATGTTAGGCCTCATTTGAAGTAATTCATTGTGTTTTATAAATCAATATCATTACTGGTAAGCATAAATGTTATTGAATAATATTGTGGCATAATGTGGAGAACACTCTTGGAAAATGAACTTCATACAATTTCTAATACGGAAGAACTTTTCTGTGTTCCTTTTTCTTACTGTCTTCTAAATGAAGACATTAAGAGAAAGGAACCTTCACACTTGGATGGTGAGAACATGACTGCTTTGAATGGGCTGGAAAGACAGTGGCAGCCTGAATCCAATGTTTTCCCATCCAGGTGCAAGTTCTGCTTTTGGCAGAACAGCTCATTGAGAGAATATATGGTGTTTTTCTCCTCCTACCTTCTTTAAAAGCCTGAGGATTTCTAATGCCTGAGGCCATGGTTTGAATAAGGCCAAGACGAGATGAAAGCAGTTTCATTTTATATTAAGCTTCTACCTGCTAGCAGTTCCAAAACAGGGAGTAGATAAAATATTTGCTAGGGAAAAAAAAAAAAAAAAGACTTTTAAAGAGAGGATTGACCCAGACGTGGACAGATCTAGAATCAGGTAATATCCAAGACTCTGTTATTCACAGATTGGCAAGA
Source organism: Hypocryptadius cinnamomeus (assembly GCA_013400635.1). Lineage (NCBI taxonomy): Eukaryota > Metazoa > Chordata > Aves > Passeriformes > Zosteropidae > Hypocryptadius > Hypocryptadius cinnamomeus. The sequence continues at coordinate 30,371 of VYZP01060133.1, forward strand.
GAAAAAATTCTCCTTACCAGCACAGGTCATAGAACTTCAATTCTTATTACAATCAGTTAAACAATGGACAATCTGCCAAAATCTTTACTAAATGCTTGTTATGGTTGATTTTTTCTATCCAAAGTGTAAAAGAAGGGAATTAGTTACATTGTGGCTGAGCAGCCTCCTGAAAACTCTACCTTTGTATAGAGACATGACAATAGAGAAAAACATTGCAATATGAGCAAAGTAAACAGAAAACCTCCCTGGAGGAAAAGAAGCAGATAGTACAGAATACATCTCATCTGTGTCCCTTAACATTTTCAATTATCTACACATGGTGATCAGAAAAAAACCATTCAAGAAATAATAAGCTCCTTTTAAACATATTTGCCCTCGATGAAATGGAAAGTATTTCTTCATCAACTTTATGCTTGTAATTGTCTGACATTTTGCCAAGGTCAAAACAGAAAGGTTTACTGAACATATGTATTTTTTTCCATATTACTGCTTTTTACCTTGCAGTGAATAAGCACTATCAGTAGGATTTCTTTTTATACTAATATCTTTTTATCCCTGTATTTTTTTTTCCTTTCTATGCCTTTTTTGCCTTATCAGCTTCCTAGCATTTGAAATTGTACTTCCAGAACTAGAATTCATCAGTATCAGCTTCACTATCTTCTTGCATTGTGCATATGAAATATGTGCAAATGTATTAATGAATTTTAATAAAATGTACATACATTATACCTAGAATGTACTCAGATATATTTCTTTTTTATGGCTCCTGATAGTCGGATTACTGAGTCAGCTACTGGGACATCAATGATTTCAAACTTCTCACCTGTCATGAACATCAAAAGGGACACAAGAGGGAGGAATGTGCCTTTCCTTTCGTGCATGTCTGATTGATATTTAGCCTCTATAACATCTGTACTGAAAAATTTCCTCCTCTGATGAAATCCAAGGGGGAATTCTTTCTGTATCTTGTCCTGTGGTGTTGTTTGCCTTTTACCCATAGTTTGTGATTAACTTCCCAACACCTTTGTGAACATTTGTTGAGGAACTCAGCATCCACATATTTAGCTGGACCTATATTCATACAAAGATATTTGTAGCTCCTAATGACTAAATCTAATTTATCTCCTGCCTCAGAGGCAGCTCAATCACTGAGCAGCACAGAATAAAGCAGAAATGCACTAACCAGGAGCACATGGCAAATAACACAAGGGATAAACAGCAAGTACAGGAGGAGTGAAAACACTTCAGAACTGACATGTATTTGTATGAATCATCTAAGAGTGAGGAACTGGTGAATTATCTTGTGAGATCTCACCAGTTTGCACAGGCTTGTAAGACAAGGGTTAAATTCCAAGCAAATGATTGCTCTGCATGTGATAGTGGTGTCAGGGAGCAGAGGGGAAAAGGAGAATTCCCAGTAAAATCTACCCTTGCCTCTGCTACATCTGAAATGGAAAATGAGTAAATGAGTGGGATGCTTGGGAGGTGTTTCCTACAGGCTGAGTAAGCAGGAAACAGATTTTGCACATCTTTTCTATTTCTGGGGTTCATTTTCTTAGATGTGCTCTGGCCTGTAGGTACTTGTAAGGGCACGCAATGTGTGGATATACACAAGGGGCGTGATCCAGAAGTAAAAGTCTCTCCCAATAATTACAAATCTGGATTTAGCCCAAAGAGCAGATCTGTTGAGCAAAACCAGTGCATTTTACATTGGTGGTTTTAAGCATGGAAATGCCCTATACTCAGAGGTGAATGCCGAGAGGATGGGGCCAGACCCTTCAGTGGTGCCCAGAGACAGAACAAGGGGCAATGGGCACAAAGTGAAACACAGAAAGTTCCATCCAAACATGAGGAATATCTTCTTTTCAGGCTGCCCAGAGGGGCTGTGGATTCTCCTTCTCTGCAGACACTCCAAACCTGCCTGGGTGTGATCCTGTGCCCCTGCTCTGGTGACCCTGCAGAGCTTGGACTGGGTGATCTCCAGAGGCCCCTTCCAACCCCAAACAGTCTGGGATCCTGTAAAAATTATAATAACGTCTTGGGTTTACAGCCTGCAGGTAAGATGGTGACATATTTGGAGTCAAAAGTAGTTGTCTATCCAAATAATTACAATAATCCGTTCTCACTGGTTTATATATTTATTTTTCCCTGCAAAAAGTATTGATTTCATGGTTTGTCATATGTCCTAGAGGGGCTGGAAAACTGTTCCTTCTCCCCTTGGCAGTATCAAGAGAGTTTCCAACACCTTGTACTGGCAAGCCCAAAGCATCCTTTTTTCCCAGTTCACATCTGCTCATAGGAATCATTTATTATCTAAACAGGTAACAGATTTGATAAAATGGTGCATTTGTTTAGAGTGGCAGAAGACAAATGTAATAAAAAAAATTCCTGTTACTGGAAGATTCTGGTGCTTTTTTTCCCTTTTATTTGTGACTGTTATGAAAGCCAGTGTTGCCTGAAATTCAATGTGAGGAAATATGTGGATTTATACTTTGTAAATGGGTAAAAGACTGTTTCACTTTCAGAGAAGAAGGTATCTTACCTATAGCTAAAACAGCAGTTAACCTTTGAAATGGAGAAGATTGCCCTGGAAAAGAGTTTTTTGACACAGTAAGGAAAAGAGTTATTAGAAAAATAAGCAAAAAGGTCTGTTTGGAGTCTTTTTGCCTAACCTTAAGAGCCAATTGATATTATGGTCCTGTCCCTGTAGTTAATTGTACAGGAAAAAAATCCTAATGATTCTGATCCTAAGAAAATGAAACTCAAAAGTCTCTGGAACTCTCATTGGGGCTGGACTTTGGGGATTTGGCTACACCTTATACTGCTTCAAAATCAGCATGAAAATCATGTTCTTCTTCCGTCTCCTTTTGTCCTGACTGAAAACAAAAATAATTGAACCATGTTTCTTGTAGAGATAAGGAAGAAATTTGAATCTGTGAAAGTGTTTTAGTGCATAAATCAACACATGAAAATACAGTTTATGAAGAATGAATCAGCATAAAGATCTGTTGGAGAAAATAAAACAGAGCAGAGGATTCATAGATTCAGTGTTGATGGATACTTGCAGATGAATCATAGGGGAAACACAAACTGCTAAAATTCTTCATCATTATGTGATACAACTCATAGTCTCAAAGTCTTTGAAATGCCTTTTATTACCATTTTTACAACTTCTGTTTCAGAACTACAAATTGATCTGCAGCACTGGGCAATGGAGAGGCCAACAGACAAACCCACACTGTGATAAATGATTTAAAGTTTCAAGGGAGTGCTCTTGCTCACCTTAGTTCTCATTTGAAAAATGAGGCACAGTCAGGCTAAGAATTCTGGCAGTGCTGTGAGCAGCCATGACCTCCTTCTACCCCATACCCAGAGCCAAACAAAAAAAAGCTTTATGGCCTGGATAGTGTGGCAGGGAATATGAGTCCTTAAAGCCTTTGGAAGCTGTTTGCTTGCTTCTTTCTGGGATGTTACTGGTGCTCAGGATTGGCCTGTGCCTGGTGCCACACAGACCAAATTGCCTTCTATTCAAAACAAAAGATGATGTTACTCCTGACTGCCTGAAAGAGGGAAAAGGTACCTAAATTGTTGGCTTCAAACAAAATATATAGTCTCAAATATTTTCTCAAAGAAATACTGATCCAAAGCCTTATTTATGAAGCTGTATCTAAAATCCAGAATTGTTCCTTTTCCAAGAAGAATGTTGTATAAACTTAACCTTCTGCAGTGTGGATTATTTGGCTCATTTTCTATTCAATTTATAAGTTTATCCTTCCAAAGTGGAGGCTTTTTGTCTCCAGTTTGATGCCAGCAGTGCTATTTACAGCACTGATGGATGACAGTTACTTAACCTGCACTCGAATTTATCAAGGCAGTTGTTTCTACCAACCCTCTGGGATGAGTCTGGCTTCACACAAGTGTAAATCTCATAAATACATGCATAAATGCTGTCTTGATATTGTGAAATATAACATCTGCACTATTGTTGTCTGTAGTAATTCAAATTGTTGAAAGGAGTAGGAGGTAAACCAAAACATTTCTGAAAATACTTTGGTGTTTTATTTGTTTTGGCTTAGCTCTTGGGGGAATGTGTAGATGATCTTCTTTGCATCTAAATGTTCTTTTCCTATGCAAGTGTTGTTTCACTGGAAATGCTCAGATCTCTACGTGCACACAAAAAAATTAAGTCAAGAATTCTTATTCAGCATATGAAAATGTTTCTACCATAGCAAAGGATGCTTCTCTTTTAGGAAAAATTATTTGTATTAATTCCAAACTAAATTTGGAATGTTAGTTTATTAAAAATGGTCCTGGTGTTCTTCTTTTTTCCAGGGGACTTAATTGCAACTATCTCAAAAGAAGCAGTGGAATTGCCATGGTGAGCTAAACAGAGAATCAGGACAAGAAAATTGTCAATATAATTCCAGATTATAAGTACAGAGCTTCCTAATGCTCTTAACTGAATCAAAGCATTGGATGGGAGTTCAGTTATTAATTTCTGCAACAGAAACAGTGAAGTGTTAAATGTGTTCTGTGAAAGAATAAAGCCTGTATTTATCTTACTTTTTAGAATCCCAGAATCCTAGACTGGTTTGGGTTGGGAGGGACCTCAAAGCCCATCCAGTGCCACCCCTGCCATGGGCAGGGACACCTTCCACTAGCCCACATGACTCCAAGCCCTGTCCAGCCTGGCCTTGGGCACTGCCAGGGATCCAGGGGCAGCCACAGCTTCTCTGGGCACCCTGTGCCACGGCCTGCCCACCCTCACAGGGAAGGATTTCTTCTTAATATCTAATCCAAACCTGCTCTCTGTCAGTTTGAAGCCATTCCCCCTGTCCTGTCACTCCAGTTCCTGATGAGTTGTCCCTCTCCAGTTCCCTGGAGCCCCTGCAGACCCTGGAAGGTTCTGTGAGGTCTCCACACAACCTTCTCTTCTCCAGGCTGAACATTCCCAGCTCTCCCAGCCTGACTCCATGGGGGAGGTGCTCCAGAGCCCTCAGAAACTTCAAGGTCTCCTCTGGACTCATTCCAACATTTCCAAGTCCTTCATATGCTGAGGGCTTCAGGACTGGACACAGAGCTCCAGGTGGGGTTTCACAAGAGTGGAGCAGAGGAGGAGAATCCCCTTCCTTGACTTGGTGCTCGCAGTGCTTTGGATGAGCCCTGGACTCTCTTGGTTTCTGGGCTGGGAGCACTCAGGACCAGTTCACAGGGAGTTTTTCCTCACCCAGCACCTCCAAGTCTTTCTCCCAGGGTTGCTCTCAGTCCCTCTCTGCCCAGCCTGTTGGTAATTTGGGATTGCCCTGACCCAGGTGCAGGGCCTTGCACTCCACTCTGTGGAATCCATGAGGTTCACAGAGCCCCAGTCTGCCCAGGCCCTCTGGTCCATCTTTCAGTCCTTCCTGAATGGTAAGGATGTGGAAATTACACAAGGTGAGGAAACAAACAGGGGGAAAAAAAATCTTCAGGTCTCTGGGGATCATACAAAACTGGATAGGTCAGCTGGTAATGCACCTTGTATTACATCCATTAGAGAGTTACACATTTTGTATGAAACTAGACCTATTCTGAAGCTCAACCTACATTAAAAATTCTAAGAAAGGTACTTAACCCCTCTACAGAGCCCAAATATGGGCTTTTTAAAGAAGCTGTAAATAGAATGAAGCTCTACATATTTTCTATTGTAAAATATATGTATTGAAAATTCATGACTGTAAAATTTCTGTGCCTCAAAATTCATTTCATTATCACTCCCAGCACCTTTGTAGAAGAGGTCTTAGAGAGAAAAATAAAGGTGATTTTGGAAAATTGCAAATGAGATATAAACACCAGAGGAAGATAAAATAGTATTAATAATGCCATGTAATTATCATTTACACTGTAGATTTTAGTTATAAAACCACAAGTCCTGACACAGAGTGGGAGGGACTGAAACTTTGGGCACCCAGCAGAGGCTGGGACAAGAACTGCAGACCAGGGACATCTTTTCCAGCCAAGAGGAGCAGTACATGACATATCCTTCCAAACATTTAGCTATGGGCAGGGTTACTCTGCCTTTCTCTTCATATTTTTTTATGGAACATGAGTGTTAATATATTTGGGAGCAGCATAAGATATGCAGGCCAGTTGAAATAAAGAAGAGGCACAATAATTTAATTAGTATAAAGATTATTACTTATCTTCTAGGTATATTTCAATTTGAGGTTGATTAGCCAATAATTTCAGATTATTAGTCACAGAATAGCAACTGTGCTTTGGACCACATTGTCCTGGCTGCTGTTCTGCCTCAGGCTCAGGATTATGAAAGCCTACATGAACATTGCAGGTTTTTCCTAGGAAGCTTGCTTAGGAAGAAACAGAATGAAACATGGCTCCACAGATCTAGAAATAAACGCAAGATTAACTGATTTCCCAATCCATATGCCCAACAGACATGATGGTGTTTATTCTCCAACTTTTCTGGGTAAGGAACCATGCTGAGCAATTACCAGGGATTCAGTTTTAGCCAGAATAAATTTAACATTTGTTCGTAATGTCTCGGACAAGATGATTTTTTTGTTGGTTTGTAGCACTCACCAGCTTTGCAATGCTGCCAGGAAAAAACACCAGTGTACCTCTGCAGTGTGTCTTACTTTCCCTGAATGGAGATTAAGTGTTAGATATAGCCCAGTATTTTATGGGTAATAAGAATAAGTTCCATTAAATGTGTGAGCATAGATGAGGTCCTTTATATCATACTCATGGGCAATGGCAGTGCACAAGACAAATCTGCTGACACAGGGTCCTGTGAGCAGTTACAAAATCTTGCCCTTCGAACTGCCAGCTTGAACACAGTCCAAAGTGCAACAAAACAGGCATTTTTGCCATCTGATACTTGGCAGTGAGCAGAGTGAAGGGACCCCCAGCTTCACTTTCTGGGGAAAATATATCAAAATATTGCAGGAGCAAGCTAATCAGCATATTCATAAACTGAAAACAAGGCAGAAACTGCATAACATCAGGGTCTGCTCTTCCTGTCTCACAGCATGTAAGCAGTGGGAAAAAGAGACAGGATGGTTGGGAATTTCCATTTACAGAGATAAATGCTCACTTTGTGCTGCTGGTGCCTTGAGTTGTCCTGTATGAGTGAGAAACCCACAGCCACCAAGGTGTGTAGGGACATTCATGTGCTCTGAGCTGGACCAAGGGTGGCACAGCCTCTGCTGATTCTTGATGTGCTCCACACCAGGTCAGAGAGCTGCTGTGCCACATGTGCTGAACAACTTCCCTCCCCCTTGAACCTAGGACCAGGTGAAATCAGGTCAAAGAGCAGAAAATTAGTGACTATCCAAACAGCACAGAAACAGAAATCTCCCTGATATCAGACTCCTTACTGTACTTTTCTTGTAAGAAGTAGTTCACACACAAACAAAGCCACAAACCCACAACCTCCCTATCCTCCTATACCATCTCTATCAGGCAGGAAGAGGCAGAGGTAAATATTCCTATGGTTTGAGGAATATCTCGATTTTGATATCTCAAATATCTCAAATTTGAGGAATATATCTCCTTTTGATTTTCTGGCAGGAGTTCAAACACTTTGTCATAACCTTCAAACAGCTGCTCAGACACACAGAATGGAATTACCCTCTTCATCCCTCTGCTTTCTGCTCATCCTAAACCTGACACTTGTGTGTGGTTGAGGTTGGACTCACCTTGCCACAGGGTCACCTTGATGCCTTGAGTTTTTTCTTTCATATTTTCCAGATTCTGTGCTGCATTAATATATAATTCTGAACTTTCATATAAAGTGTCAGCAAGTTTTCCTCACAGTTCAGTCAGACAAAACAATCCTTTTCCAGCCTGAGAACCAAGGACACTGTTGCAGCTTCAGGCCCNAAAGCAAAAGGAAAATCCAGGGATATTCTGCTCTGAATCTAGCTAACATCAAAAATGCCCTTGATACGAAGAATTAGGAAGTGGTCTTGGATCCAACAATTCTGACATAGCCATGAATCCCTGCACCCTTTCAAGAGAAACTTGACCCAGCAACAGCTGCACAGATAAGAACAAACGCTTTCTTCACCTCTTTAACTTAAATAAGCACACGAAATTCGCTGCCAAATAGGGACTATTTAAATGCTAATTGGGACAGCAGGTGATTTCATTTCCTCTCTGATTTTTCCTTGAAACCAAATAAAAAGAGCTGCAGCAATCCGAGCCTTTTTTGTTATTAAAATGGTTGATTTTGTTGTAAGCTGTTCTATGTGGTATTGCTGCATCTTGTGATAACTAATGAAATTTCTGAAATTGAAGGAAATTACAGGGAAAAAATATCCTCCACATCTTATATCTGTGTCACATTAAAATTAATTTACTGAACCAAAGAAAAGTTAAAAGTTGTTATAAATCAAATGCTTTCCACTTGCACTGTAACTTTTAATCTATTTTCTGGTTAATAGTTTAGTACACCTTCGCTTATGTGAAAATAACATAAAAATATAAAATATTAACCATGCAAATTTCGGTTTTCTAGTGGAATTTTTGCAGCATTCTGCATGCACAAATTGCACTTTTACAACTCACATAATGAGAGAAAATTGCTATGTCAAATAATCGAAGACCTCACTGCAGCCTGCTACAATCATCTCCTTTTGCACAGAAACTCAGGAATCAACAGGAGGTGGCAAATCTCTGTGCTGTGGATCAGCTTGATCCCTCATGATAGAATTTGATCTAAAGGTGTCCATCTACAGTCCCAATAAATGATGAAGTTTGTGTATTTCAGCACAGAAAGAGTGACTACAGTCATTTGGCTGAAGGTAGCAGACCCAGATTTGCAAAGGGTTCGTTGTTCCTGGTGCATTATCAAATTAGAAAGGATCCTACAGAGATTACCCTCAACCTGCTCTTTTCAAAAATTCTTATTATTGAATAGAATGATAGAAAATATATTCACAGAACACCCAGACAATATTAAGCTGACGGCCCTGGAAAGTACTTTGGAAGGTTTTGAGAAACCAGAGAAGCAGTTGAAAATTGAGAATGTGGCACGGGATAAAAGGTAAGGCACTAGGCTAAAAAAAGAGAAAATGCCACAACATGTGGGGTCAGCCTTTTTTCCCAGGCAATTAGTAATAGGACAAGGAGAAACGGCCTCAGGTTGTATCAGGGGATGTCCAGGTTATTAGGAAAAATATTTTCACTAAAGGAAAGGCATTGGAACAGGCTACCCAGGGCAGTGGTGGAGTCACCATCCCTGGAAGTGTTGAAAAAACCACTGGAAATGGTGCTAAGGGATGTGGTTTGCTGGGTATGATGGGATTTGGTCAAAGGTTGGATTCAGTGATCTTGGAGATCTTCCCCATTATATAATTTTATGAAAATAAATAATTAAGCAAGTAGAAATATGGTAAAATACAACACATTTCCAAAAAGTCCATGTAATTTTTTTTGGAAATCCAAATCTGCAATTCCTAAAAATTCTAATGTAAAACAAGAAGGTTTTACATGTGAAAATAAAAAAATTAGCTATGTCACTTTCCAGAGGGCTGCTAAGATCCCAATCATAGCACCCAAAGAAATAAAATTAAAATATAATTAAAAAAAAAAGTAAAAAAAATAAAATGTAAAATAAAATAACTGTTTAAATCATTTTCAAAATAACAAGCAGGTAAAAAAGGTATAAGAAATTCCTTAGTAGGAAAGGTTGCACAGTTGGATCTTCTTGGAGAACACAAGACTTCCAATAACATAAGGAATGTTATTCAGAAACAGGAGGTGGACAATAGCTCACTCAGGGAAAACAAACTTTATTTGGGGCAAAGAAGGCTGAACAAGAGCTGTGTCCCAGTGCCTGTACACATTTTAGCATAGGAAAGTCTTGCTCTGTTGGTGAGTCTCAATCCACAAATTAATAATATTCACAGTTATTGTGCTATCTCAACACAATAGTTCCTGAAAAGTAGAGGAGCATAGAAAAATAAGGGACTGTCAGCAAAATAATTGTGTTTAATTTTATTTTATGCAAGGCAGGTTTGCTACAAGTTGATACAAGAATATGAAATAAAAGAAATTATTAAGTGCTGATTATAATTGCTATGTTTCATAAAGGATCAGTCATGGCATGGATGGCACAGGATGCAAGGGGAATTATTCCAAAATGCCAGAGTAGAGCTATAGTCAAGAATGTTATTTTCACTGAAAATGTCAAATATGCAGTAGAAGCTGCCTGTTTCAACATTTCAGTAGATTTACCGTGCTTAGATAAAATGTTTTGTTTCAGTGATTTCAAAATTATTTCAAGATTATCTTTTAATCAATTCTAATTTTATTTAGGCTGGTATTTTTCTAAAGCTGACACATTTTGACTCAGTGACACCAAGGAGATGTCATTTTAATTACAGAGAAGTTAGGCAATTGAAAGTTTTATAATGTAAATTTTTATCCTCATGGGATTAAAAATTAGAAAAAACACAGACGTATATAACTTCTTATTGCTATTAAGTCCTAGGCCTATTTGAACCATTTCAGTTATTATTAAGATTGTGATTTATCATTTCATCTCACACCCGAGAAGAGGAGGGGAAGAAATTATGTATATCCATACAAATAGCAGTGCTGGTAAATAAATTGCTACTCGTCTCTGGAACCATGGGATTCTTTGTGTTTGAGGTTGCAGGAAGAGGAGCAGTCAATCCTGCCCATGACAGCAGGTACACACAGCCAACAAGTATTTTTGTGGGATTTGGGGGGAACCTCACAGAACAAAACTTAATTTACATGAAGTGTTTTTCTCCTTCAGCTCTTACTTGCATTATGTTGTTGCATCTTCTACTACATTGTTCAGTGACTGCTTGACCATACAAAGTGCTAATTTTGTTTACATCACTGCTGCAGACTAAAGTGCTCTCTGGCAGCTCATAACAATCATATAACTCCTGAAAATAAAGCTTTATTATAAAACCCATAAGGATTAATCCTTATGAAGGATTATTTCGGGTGAGCGAGCTGAGAACAGGTGACTCTTTAGAAGCTGATGTCCTCAGAGGGAAGGAAAAGAGAAGGAAAAGTGTCTCTTTCAAACTAGAGAGCTGTTTATCAGGAAACAGCATTTCCAGGCTTTCCATGGGTCTTCCATAAACTGCATTTTGTAGCGTTTTCAGCTGTGCCTGCAGCTCAGGGATGGTCACTGCCCTGGCAGCTGGACATGGGGACAAGCAGCTCTTCCAGGGGGACACTGACACAGCCGGAGTGTGCTGCCAGGAGAGAGCACAAGTGGGGAATGGATAAGCAGCAGCAGCCCCCAGGTGAGGGGTAGAGCCTTCCCAGAGCTCTGCTCTCATTTTGGGAGTGCTGTGATCCCCAGCAGGATTCCCACCACGCTGGAAGCAGAGGGGATTGATCTCCCATTAAACATTTACAAGGCTTACAAGTGAGCTGTACAAGAGGAAATGTGAGCATCAGAGATGTGCTGAAGATTCCAGGAACACCCTGCCTTTGATGATAACATTTTGGGAAAGTGGAACTGAAATGCTATTTTAAGATTCTATTTACCTTAAATAGTCTTCAGGCTTTTTAAATCAAAATATTTTTTCTACTGTATTTTTTCAGCCAACAACTGGAATGCAAATGGTTTTGTGTAGTGGACAAGAGCTGGCATCTCCATTTGAGCTCTGTTCTCATTTTTATGGGGAGCTAAACCTACCCTCTGTAGGTACTTTATGTCCTTACACATTTACACTGTATCAGAATAAATATTTCCTTTCTTCTAGCAAGTGATCCAGGATACAAACTAGGTGAGTAATCAGTATGTACCTGACCTTAGGTTATTTGGGAAGCAGCTTTAGGGATTTTAAGATCAAAATGTGTTTTAAAAGTCTCATATGGCCATTGACAATTGCACTTGTTTAAACACAGAGAACAGCCCCCTCCAGCCCCAGTTTTCCCAGCTGGAAAAAGATAAGTATTGAGACATTTATGGGAGTCATAATACCTGTATGTGTAAAGTATTATGGAAAGCACAATGGGATGGGATTTTAAATGAGTTTTCCAGCATTACATTCTTTCTGCAAAAAATAATTTTAATGGGGATACCCTTTGAACTGTGTAGCATAGAGGTTCCTTGTCCCTTGTGATTTTAAAGGACATTATTTCACTTCCATGCAGCAATGGAGCCCCCCTAGCTCCAAGCGATCATTGCTGCCCTAAAAGGCATTTTTTCTGTTCTACCTGGGATGCTCCAGTGGTAATTATTTGTATCTCTGTACAGATGTTCTTGAGCCTCTGAACTGCACTCTGAAAACAAGACAGGAATATGGCCCTGCCAGAACAATTTCTTAGCAAAGTGGTAACGATGGCACCAGAGGATGATCTAAGCCATGTATATAACTACTTAAAAATGTGCCAATAACCAAAGCTGACAAGATTCAAGTATATTTCGTTTCACAGGCAAGTAGGACATATCTCTTACACATGCCTTGGGCATTTTTGGGAAGGTGCAGATGGGGATGGATGAATGGATGGATGTGGATGGATGGATGATGGATGGATGGGTTAGCTTTTAATTTCTCTTTCTGTATAACACAAACAGAAGTCATGGAGGAATCTGAAGCATGGCAGACCTGTGCAAAGGATCATAAAACAATAAACTTGCTATTACCTGAGGGGGATTGGTTTGCCCATATCTTACCTTAATCAAGATAAATCAAAGAGTAGAAGCTTTCTATAGAAATTCACCACTCTGGAAATCCTAAGCATTTAAAATGTGCCAAAGAGAACTATTAAAATTAGAGTAGTTTTAATTTAAGGTAGAATCTGGTCTTTTAAATTCAGCATCTGCTTCATTAAGGAGTAAATATGCAAAGTGTCAGTAATTCTCTTTCACCTTTCCATCTCCCACCTGGCTTTTGACTTAATTGATTAAAGACAATTAAAATTAGGTTTAAAAAATTGTAAATGCTCACCTTTGTTTTAATCTACACCCAGACATTTGAATATCTAACTTCTCCCCAAGGCATCTTTACAGGGATGAGCCTTCAAAATCCTCTCAATAGCTCCAATAAAGCAGTATTCTTCTAAATACAACTTTGGAAGCACAACTAATGAGGTAAACAATGATTAGTTCAGAAGTGGCAGGAGCATGAGGAGTGAAGAATGTTTGTTCTGCACCTGCTGGAGTTAATGCAAATTTGCCATGAGCCACTGGAGGCCTCGCCCTGGGAGGTGTCCTCAATAATGAAGCAGAAGTTGGTGTTCATACCAACATCAAAGAAAAGCAACTTTCTGGGCTTAACAAGTGTCTAATAAACATATTAGACACTGATGTTGTGATGTTGTGCAAGAATATTTTGAGCCTTAGGATTCCAGCCCATCTGATACTGATGAAAAACCAGCAGCTGAAATGTTCTCATCCTGAATGGACACAGTCACTTAAAAAAAAAAATAAATCTAAAAGGACCTATTTATTAATTTGTAGTGGGTCTAAATAATTGTATATCTATATTTGGGGTTTATGTACCATATGTAAGAGATGTAATTTAATGATACACTAAAATACTTACACTTAGGAAAAATAATGCCATTAGTGAGCTCTGCTGACAATCCTACTGCTCTGTAAGTAAATTAAAACCAAGGCCTGTCAGAAAAGCTAAAAGTCTCAAGGGGTTAGAGCATCATGTCTACTATATTTAGAGATTTTAACAGAGAAAAGAAGTTAGTAGATGCAAATTATTGTTTCATATCAAATGCTAGCACTGTAATTACCATTATTAAAAATGGTAAAGTGGACCCTAAGCTTTGTGATCTCTAATGTAAGTCTGCCCTGTGAGAGCTCAAATCAAAGCCCACTAAACTAAGAGACAGAAAATAAATCCACAAGCCACCAAAATTTTAACTGGTTATTTTAGCCCTCTGGTCTTGAAACTGATTTAAAACTATGTATTTGAGTAAATTATTCACAATCAATGTCTGATCAATTTGAATTCTTTTTGTTCTCAGCATGTCCAGTAGCAGATTATTTGTGTAGTTTATTCAGTGTTTGAATGCAGTGGGAATATTTCCCTTGTATTTTGTACTGGGGATAATTCATTGTATCTACTTGACACCACATCCAGAATGCCAGTTAATCGGGATCACTGCATGAATCTCATCTGATTGGATTAACATAAGTGGGATAAGCAAGCAGATGTATAGATGAGCTGAACCACATGGGAAACGTGCTCATCTGTCCACTTCAAACTGTTTCTGTGGCTTCAGAGAGAAAACAACTTGAATTGATATACTTATTTTCTGGAATTGTGCAAAGAAATGGATACTAATGTTTGCCTGCTATATACACAAAAACAAGATTGTTCAATCAAAAAAAAAAAAAGAAAGTTACAGCATCTGAAACCCTCAAGGGAGAAAGGAGATGATACCAGAACTTTCCCATTGCACACCATGAACCTGGAAAGCTTCCTTGTGCATTTGGCATCCAATCATTCTGGAAGGATTGGATCAATAGAAAGTTATCAAGGCCAGAAGTCCAGATGGTGTTGGTTTCAGCCAGCTAAAATTAGCTTCATTGGGTTTGGCTCACTTGTCTATTCCTGTTGATCCATGAGAATTTATGGACAACTGGACAAGAGCCAAAGCCATACCCCATTCCTTACTGGATGTGCCTCGAGTTTTTCCTGTTAGAGTATAGTAAAAGAGCTTTTTTTTTAATCTGAAGTGCATAAGAAATTCGATTTTAACCAACAGCTTGATTTTCTGCGATGAAAATTGTGTGTCTGTTTGTTAATCAATTTTCAGTACACAAATTCTAAATTTTTACTTTATCAACCAAAACCTCATATGACTTTAACTAATGACTTTTTAATTACCCTCTGGATATGTCAGCCTTGTTGGTTTCAGGTATGATTTGTTCTTCTTTCTTATTTATATTTTAGCAGTGTCCCAGTACCTTAAGCTATATGATTAGCAAAGTTTATTGTATAAAATTAGACACCACAGCGAGTTGCATTATGCTATTAGTAAGTAAAATAAGTACTGATAAGTGAAAGTAAAATATTTTTCTATCTATATAATAATAATGATATAATATTTTACAAACATTGTGCCACTACCATAAAGTGATAAAATATGCATCTACAAGAGATGTGAATGATAGGAAATTGTCTCTCAAAAAAAACAGTGATGGTGTTAAGTAAAACACATTCCCAAACGAAAGTGTCCTTATCACAAATTAATCCCAGGAGAGGTGATTATTGCCCACTGACTACTGGTGTATGACACAATTTGTAAGGCCCCTAGCAAGCCAGGCACATTTGATGTGCAGTGATCATGGGTTTTACCTTACACATCTATATTTAGTTCCAGCTGTACCAGGTCAAAATCAAAGGCAAAAAGGCAGAACTAGAAACGCTCGGATTTCAAAGTGCAGGAATGTTGACTCAGAAAGGTCATTGCCAGTTAATCTGGACATTTCTTCATTGTAATCTGAACTGTGGGTGGTTGGAAGGATTTCTCAGTGCTACTCACACCTCTTCCTAAACAGTACCATAAGTAGATAAAAGTGAGAAGGGTTTGGTCAAAATGTCCTCTGGAACTCCCTGACAATGAGAAAACTTACCAGCCAGAAAAAGTTGCCTTTGCCTATTTCCATTTTGTATGGAGCAACCAATTTTTATATACACAGAGCATCACAAGAGTTTTGTTGTGAGGGAAGGACTTACAAAGCTGTTGACTCATAATTTCTGAGTTAAAGATGTCCAACAACTTCTGAATGGTAAAGGAGAGGCACATCCAATTTCATGTAAAATGGATAAAATTATACTGGGCATATTTTGACATTGAGAAGGAGAAAAAGAAAACACTTCAAAATGCCATTTGTCACATTAACCCCAAATTGCAAAGCTGAGGTAACTTGCAGGCCATGGTGATGTTCACTCGATTGTGTCCACGTCACATCACAATTACATTGCCTGCATGTTCTGTGTGTACATCTATTTCATTGTTCTGTAAACTCAACTTAGGGAGTGAATAAAAAATTCAGGACGACTTTGATGTAGCAAAAATCCATTGGTGTGGCAATTCTTTCAGTAGGTATCTGATGTGACCAATTACCTTCATGTCTGTTACTAAAGTTAGAGATTCAAACCCTGTCCTTTGTCAGTAAATCTGTCCACAAAAATATTTAAATTTACTCAGTCTTCCAGACCTTGTGCAGAGGAGTGAAGAGGAAGACACACAACTAGGTTTGTTTGACGCTGAAATGAGAGAAACATCATTCTTTACTTTCAGCCTTTTCTTATTTATTATTATTTTGCTCTGCAGTAGAAAGTGGCTGCAGATAAATTTCTGAAACTGGTGCCTCATGCAGTTCATCCCTCTGCATTCCCCGAGTGCAGTGGTGACACATGGTGGCAAATGTTACCCTCTGTTACACTTCACTGGAACTTCTGTCCTTTCTCCCCAGTGCCCAATTTACAGCAGAAAGCAGCAGAGAAGATTCGCCTTCCTCCCAGTGCTCTGAGTGTCATTTCCCTGTTTCTATGCTTGATAGCTTCCCTGTGAGGAGGCACAAGATATTTCCATCTTCTTCCATGTACATTTGCCTGCTATTTCATTATCATCTGCTAAATAGCATTGCAGCAAATACTTAAATGCATTGTCTGGGATAACAACACAGCTGAGAATCTGCTGAGATTGCTGCATGTGCAGCAACTGTGTCATTGCTTCAATGTGAGCTCGTCCTCCCCCAGGTTTGTTTTGCTTTCTTTGTCTATCTTGTCACCATACTTCTGTTTTGGCAGAGAACTTTATTTATTGCATTTCTGAAATACTTGTGCATTCATGGAGACATTGAAGAGTTTCTTGCTCTCTCTCGCTGTTAGGACTTGAGTGTTATTGCCTCAGTTCCCACTTGCCTCAGCACTGAGGCAATTACACACATACTTCTGACAAAAATTAACTGTTCTCCTCAGGTAAAAGGCCTGGATTTATCAAGCAAGGAAATTTGCTTTACATCCTCGTGCCTTTTATCACCCCACAAGCGCTGGCACCAAGATTACTCACAATAGCCAATTCTCAGTCCTTCTCAGGAGCTGATCTCAGGAGGCAAGAGGAAGGTCTCATCTCCAAAGCAATTCCACCTTTTTCATGTAGGGTGATAATTCTACTCAGGTTTTCTTTACTTGAAAGTCCTACTTTTCTCCATTTCCTCTCAGTCAGCTTTCATGGTGAGGAATTACTTTTCTCATTATAATCATGAGCTTTTCTTCATAAGATATTGCAGAGCTCAGAGATGACTTTGAGCTTGTCCTTCCCCCCTTTCCCCATCAGTTGGCATGGAGACACAACAGCTGCTACAAATCACAGGAAAGATGCTTAACGGGTACATTTTAGAGAAAAGTTCCTGCTGAAGAAACCACTAAATTCGCAATCATAGCCCTTGTTCTTGGGTGGCTGTAGCAAAGGGAAAATATATTTTGGAAGTGCATACCTAAGGTATGAGCGAGCTCGTGCTGAGAAACAAGCTGGGGTGGGTCTGAAGCATTTACATTCTGTGCAGGAGGTGATTCTTGGCTTCATGGCCAGAGATGGAGCCCGCAGAGGTCGGGATCACACAGACCCAGTGGCACCAAGGTGCAGCTGGAGATGCTGCCTCAGCTTTGAACTCCTCTGGCCTTCCATGCCGTCATCACTCTCCAGCACTCAGATATGTGAGAGTTCAGAGCTAAGCCCATCATACAACTGTAATATTCACACTTTCTGGGGCAGCCACACGCTGGAAATCACAAGGTGATGGTGCAGTGAATTAATCTGTACTGTCTATACAGTCCTGCATGCCAGAATCAGAACCAAGCCCCCTCTCCTCCTCCCATCCTGCTTAGGAGCACATGGAGATGGGCCAAAGCACATTGCCAATTCTGCCTGTGAGTGCCTTTCTGGATTGCTTTGGATTTAAGGATGGTATTTTTCCAGATAATTGCCTTATCAGACCGTGTAACTTCCTTATCAGACCTTACATAATTTGTAACAGCCCTGTGTGCACTTCCTTTGAAGATCAGTGTTCCTACATCCCCTGGGGTCCGTTTGGAAATTCCCAGTGGCATCTTAGGATCAGAGCCAATTATCTTCATTCTTTTTACTAGGTAGTGTTTTGGGGATTTTTCGCCCCTCCTCAGAAATCCTGCATTTTAGAACTGTCACTATTTCCTGATTTGTGTTAACAACATTGAACAGGTCAAATAAATCTTTTCCCCAAGCCCATTCCTGCCCCTGGTAGCAGATATTTCTCTAAAAAGAGGTTTATGGACCGTCTGGAATTCCAGCTGAGATTTAACAAATCTTTAAAAATTAAACTCAAAATTGTTGATGGTTGTGTTTTCAAAAAGAGGCAAGTGACTCTCTTTGAAATCATTAATACTCCTTTAAGTGGTGGTGTGCTCATATTTGATCCTGGACGTTCCTGTTTTCTGCTTAGAATACACTTTTTGCAGATGAACAGCATTCCCATTAAAATGAGGGTTTCAATGGAAGTGCTGACATACTGAAGCAGAAAAGCTGGTGCTTTTGAAATTATGCAGGCTATATCAGGTGAGATGAGATATATTCTTTCATAAAAATTGTGTTCTTATAATTACATCACTCTCCTTCTGTAGTGTTGAGGTGCTGACAAGTTTAACTTATGTTTTTTGGGAATGTTATACCAGATACCAGTTCCTAAAAAATCAGTGAGTATTGAATGAGACAACCCCTCAGCACAAATGTGAGCATCAATCCTGACCTTCCTCCCACATCCTTAACTGCTTCTATTTTTATTTGGCAAATCAATTTAGGATTTGTGACACCAGCAATTCACTTTTTATAAAAGGTGAGGTGCTAATAAAGGAAGTGACCATGACTATTCAGAGGACCACTAGCAGAGACAGATGTGGACCCAGGTGTCCTGTACCTCTCTGAAAATCCCTCCTAGCAGAGGCTTATTTTTTCCTTTAGGTCACCTTTAGGATGGTGAAAGTGCCACTATCAACAGAGTTCAATTTGACTTTCATTCCTAGTATTATGTACATGGAGTGCACATACACATATTATAGTCATAGATAGTGATGCAGGACAGAGCTAATTAAATAACTCTTTCCAAAAAGAGTTTTTTCTCTCATTCTCCTTTGTTTCCTTCTTCTCAACACCACTATGGCTGGTAAGAGCATCTGATGATAATTCCATCATTGCTAATGTGGATTTGAAAACTAAAAATGAAAACAGGAAAAGTGTGTTCCAAGGTTAGAGAACAAAAATATGCCCTGCATTAGAGAACACAAATATGCCCTGCATGTTTGCAGAGCATCTTTGGTGAGCTGTTGGGGGGGTATTTTACTTGTAACTCTGAGGTTTCCACAATGTCTGTGGGGAAAAACAGAACCAGTGTTTTTGTGACATTGAACCCAAATAGCTCAGCTTCAGTGTGGAAACCCTGATCAAACCAGACAGCTGAATCCATCAGATCCTAATCCCCCACATATCCAAGAGAAGGGAGGTTTGTAGCCTCACTAGACTCAATACCGATGCTAACAAGTTTTGCAGTAAGCTAAAAAAGACTCAAAGTAGCAAAATGTTCAGAAAAGCACTTTCAAGTGCTTGTGTTGAGAGATGAAGGCTCTTGCACAGCAGGCTGGGGGCTCTGTGATACAGATGCTGTGTGTGCACATGTATGCACAGCTCATGTTCAGCCATAACAAAGGGAGAAATCATCCCAGCATCATTCCTGAGCAAGTTTCTATTTTATAGAAGAATGGCTGCTTTCAGAGTCCTTCAAATGTTTGAAATATTTGCAATAAGAGCTGAAGTCTCTGTAACTCTTCAGAGAAACAGAAATCTTTTAGATGTCTGCTAGGATCCCAAAAAATTTTATTTTTGGTAGCACTGTTGTGCTTATGTGAAGTGTATGGTTCAGAGATACTCAAGGTTCTGACCTGTTTTTATGTTTGTTGCTGATCAATCAGAGCTTGAATAACTTCTGCTACTCTGAAAAAGCTTAAACTGAACTTGTGGGAGTAGCAGGGAGAGGGAGGTGAGCTGAGGAGCTTGTTAATGAAGGCTAAGAAATTACAGGAACTCACTGTTTGGATGGCAATGCAATTTTTCCCCATCTAATTGGTCTTTTCCTTTTCTATTCCATCAGTTTGCATTTCCAGATGAGGTTATGAGAGAAAGAGAAATAATCCTATTAAATAAAAACACTGATTGATATTTATACACATAACTTCCTAGAATATTTATTAATATAATTCTAATAATTAATAAGCAGATATCTTCCTCTTCAACATCTTCTGCACATTGCATACTAATCCTAAATGACTTGCTTTAAAAGCATCATAAAATTGGTACTTCTCAGAAGTTATATACATTTCCTCACTGCCCCTGCTTACTGTTTTATGTATGGAAAGAGTGAAAAATTCATCAAAAATTGAAAAATTATAAAGTAATTCATCCCACAGAGTTTGTTGTCCTGCATCAGCAGGGCCTCTTTGCTCCCACCTTGCCCTCCTAAGGACCAGTTAGGTAAGAGAAATCCTAATGAGTGCTTATTTTGTGCTTAGAAGAGTGTTTTGATTCTGATTTCCTTGAAGCAAAGGAGGTTCTTCATGCACAGGGGTAAAACAAACCCTGCTAGCAAGGGTGTGAAATGGTTGTGAAAGGATGGAACAGCTCTCCCACAAGAAAAGACTGGAAGAGTTGTGATTGTGCAGCTTGAAGGAGGGAGGATTTTGGGGTAAAGCTCTTGAGTCCTTCCAGTGCCTGACAGGAGAGCTGGAGAGCTTTGGGCAAGGGCTTGGAGTGACAGGACAAGGGGGAACACCTTGGAGCTGGAAGAGGCTCCAAGACTTTTAGGCTGGATATTAGGAAAATATCTTTCCCTGTGAGGGTGGGCAGGCCCTGGCACAGGGTGTCCAGGGAAGCTGTGGTTGGACAGAGCTTGGAGCAACCTGGGCTGGTGGAAGGTGTCCCTGCCCATGGCAGGGGTGGCACTGGATGGGCTTTGAGGTCCCTTTCCACCCAAACCATTCCATGATTCTGTGCTATTGCAGAGTACATACTCACAGTGATAAGACCACTATTCCAGGAATGGCCACAAATAACTACAAGATTTAGTCAAATGCCCAAATCTGCCACTCTCCCATCTGTATTCCTCTAGCTCTGGCACAGATTTTGGTGCCATTTTCAGCTTTCCAGGCTCCAGAGGACACAGGGCAGCGATATCTCAGCATCTCCTCTCAGACTCTCCCCTTCCAGCTCCTGGGCCTCCCCAGGGAGAGCTGAGTGATTTGTGCTGTGACTTCCCAGCAAACCCCGAGGGGTGGAAGTGGGTGATTTCTGCAGGGTGGCAGCATTGAACCACTCCCATTGTGATCACCCCAATCAGTTATTTTGTTCAGCTTCTTCAGCACTCTCTTCCCCAGCTGTGCTGTGGCTGAATGGCTCTGTGATGCTTTGGAGAATTATGAATTCTGTTCAGTTTTGTGAACACTGTTTGTAATTGCAATAACTGCTGTAGATTAAATCACTTTTTTTTTTTTTTTTTTTTTTTTNNNTTTTTTTTTTTTTTTTTTTCTGTGCAAAATTGCTACACATTGTGGGGATAGAGTCTGAAAGGCTGCGACAAAGAAATCCAATTTTATCAGCGTGGAATGACTCTTCCCAGATTGAATAATGGTGCTACTGTCAGCAAGGCTTTTAATTGAAATGGATTTTATACAGAAAACTAAACCGAGCCTGGCCTGGCCTGAGAGACCCAAAGTCCTCCAAGTGCCAGCTCACCCAGTGACTCAGAGAACTGATTTACACCACTTGGCCCAGAAATCTGGGGAGCTTTTCCTGTTAGCCTGCAATAGACATGGTAGTACTTTGAACCAGGATATGCTGTGCACAAGCATTGAAAAATAAAATAATTTATGTTATTTTACTTAAAAAAAAAATTATAGGAGAGGTTGGAGCACTTCTGCTATGGAGGCAGGCTGAGTTGGGGCTGTTCAGCTTGGAGAAGAAAATGCTCCAAGGAAGAAATTCTTCCCTGTGAGGGTCCTGGGATAGTGGAAGGTGACCCTGCCCATGGCAGGAGGTGGCACTGGATGGGCTTTAAGGTTCCTTCCCATCCAAACCAGTCTGTGATTATATGATTCTGTGACTCTATATTTCAACTTGATAATACAAAAAAATGCTGTAAATGACTGTGAGCAGTGTTTATTGGCTCCTGGGGCTGTGCAAACAGAGATTCTGCAGTATTGGGCACCTTTTAAAAGCACCATTCTGCTTATGAGGAGCAGTATAGCTGCACTGCATTAATTACTCCATGTCAAGGAAGCAAAAGTGCTGCCTGTCAGCTGAGGCCCTGGAGTACAGAAAGACTGGAAATGTGGTTGTTTTCCATTTACAAAGGTGTTTATTTTCACAGTATATTGATGTTCAACTGCCTGCTGTGATGAGCTGTCTGAACCAGGCTATCCTACCAGAATCCCTTCCACCTCACATTCAATCATGTTTAGTCCCAACAAGCAAAGACAATAAATGGAGAAGAATCACACACATGCAATGCAGTTCTGTCCATGTCTTCCCTTTCAACACTCCACTACATTTATTAAGGAGTGTGATGCCAGCTGTAGAAAAGTTTCAGTCACTAATTACTAGTTTCAAGATGTAGTCAGGCTGTGATTTTTTTTTTTTTTCTGCTCAGTTCAGTGCGTTTTGGATTCCATCCCACGTCAGCAATTTGGATCTCTTAGTATGAAAATTAAATACATTCCAAAACCTGTGTTAAAACTAAGAGAACTTAATAGCTGTCAAAGCTGTATACACAGATACAAATTGGCTAAAGCACAGGTAGAGGGATGGTCACCATCTGGACAGCATTCACGTGGTAACCACATATTTCTCACATTAGGAATTTGGCATTTCATTCCTTCTGAGTTTACTGCCAGGCTGAAGGCACCTGAGCAGAACCCAGATTTGGAGCTTTTCGAAAGTCCAGACCTCCTTTCTATGGTGTTGAGTTCAACAGCTTTTATTTGTTGAAATAGTGTTAAAAGCAGCTCCTGTGAGACTTGGCTTGCTGTTTGTACATCAAGGCACAGGGCCCCAGAAGGACACCAGCCAAGTGCCAAGGTTTGTCAGTACAGCTCATGCCTGTTGATCTGATAGCCAAGAAAACATGAGACCAATATTCCAGCTCCCCTAGCTTGTTGGGGAAAATTCAAGGCAAAACCTTCTGTGGAGGTTGAATATTTGCAGTGTTCACCCACATACCAGGCATTTGTGAAGTAGTTGGTTAGGAGCTCTGTAGCATTCACATTCTCTGGAAAAAATCCCTTCGCCCAGGTTTTTTCTCCTGGGAAGCTGAGAAGCCTCAGAGAAAAGGAAAACAATTCTTATCTCATTTGCTTCTCCTGTGTTGTGCTCATGTGGAATGTGTTTGGAGATTGTTAACCCACAGGTGATTGTTTCATTGGTTTCTGCTGTGGGTTGTTTTGGCTCTTTGGCCAATCAGTGCCAAGCTGTGTCAGGGCTCTGGAGGGAGTCACCAGTTTCATTATTTTTTGAGCCTTCTGTAAGTATCCTTTCTGTATTCTTTAGCATAGTGTAGTATAGTATTCTTTAATATAATATAGTATAATAAGGTAATAAATTAGCTTTCTGAGAACATGAAGTCAGATTCATCATTCCTGCCTTTGTTGGGACACTCCCAGCAAATACAAGAGATCTTACTGCCACGCCTCCCATGCTGGGTCTGTGGGGTGTGTCAGGCACACCTTAACACCAAGGCAGTTAAATGTGTATCCTGGCAGTGTGCACCAAGCTGAGGGGCTGCCTCTCTGTGCAGGATGGAGGTCACTGCATTAAACTCCTGGCTCAGCACCTGTTCCTGATGGGATGATCAGCACACACAGGATTCTGTGAGGTCAAAGGACAGCATCTATAGATTGCTGGCATGACAGGGAATGTTTTGCAAGCTAATGGCTCAGCCACTGCTGCTGAGAGGTGACAAGGCACGAGGCACAGAGTGCTCATTAATCCAGCACTGTCCTTGTGGGAATTCAGCACCAAGAAGCTCAAAGACTGGGTTCATCCTGAAGGTCAGATATGTGAGTTTCAAATTATTGATTGTGCAGTGCCTGTGAAGTTGCAGCTGGTACATTTGAGCCTTTTTGATCGGGTGTTTGGTCACACTGAGGTCGTGGGCTCTTCGGCATTGACGTGACAGAACAAAGTTTGGGGAGCCACATGTCCAGTTTTCTCTGCTGTGCCAAAGTGTGTGGCTTTTGTAGAACCACTGGAATATCACTTTTAGCTGCAGGGTCTAATAATGTACTTTGGTATTATTGCTGTGTCAGCTGGGATATAGAGCACACGTGGACGGCTTTTTCCATTTTTAGATCAGTTTGTCATGTACCGATTGTATATGATGGCAATTACATATAATATGGTCAATATTTTACTGGATAAATTAATTTTTTTGATAACTTTTGGGTTATATCCTTAGGAGAGATGTTTTTCCCAGCCTCCTGGTGTAGCACTTTGTTCTGAGGTTTGGTACAGCATGAGGATATAACAAGGATGAAAATCAAACTGGACTTATCAAAGCATTTTCAAGTAACTTTATTATCAAATTAGACTTGTTAAGTATGTTTGGTAAGTGTAATACTACACAATAAAAGAAAAATAATACAAAATTTTAGTAATAATTCTGAGTTTCAAATTTTCTTCTGATTTTTTTTGGTTTTTTAACTTGAGGTTTTCAAAGAATCTAGAGGATTGGGCACAGAGGTAAAGGACTAATCCCTGACCTGAGAAGTGGACAGACCCTGGGAAACCACCAGGAATTATATAAGAAATTTATGGATGTAACAAAGAGCACAGTGATAAGAAAATAAAATTACGGACACTGCTGTCAGGAATGGCCAGATTTTCAGGAGTTTAATGGGATTTATGGGAGAGAAAGGCGCTTTACAGAAATATTTGGAAGGGAGCACTGGGGACTTTTTGTGGTGACAGTCTGAAAGGCCAGCAGCACCCAGGGAACTGTGTCAGCAATGCCAGGATTACCCTGGAAATGCTGTCAAACATTCTAAATTTGTGTGCTGATATAGGAAAAATTACTTCTGTGGGGAAAAAGAAACCAAGGACAAGTGATTTATTTGGGTGTAGGCCAGCACAGAGAAGGAAAGAATATGAACTGGGGATAAAACAAACATGGGGAACTGGTGGGAAGGGGCTTAAAAAGAAGCCTGGGAGGTTTTGTGCCCAGTTGTGCAAGTGCTTCTGCACCCCTGGGATGGGTGCTGAGCCAGCAGGGTGGCCACCAAGGAGGAAGGGGACCTCCCCTGCATCCTGAAGCCAAATATTCCTACAGAATTTCAACAGACTGGGATTTCATTGGCAAAAAGTCTCACTGTTTTTCTTAAGAAACCACTTTAATTATTTATAGTGTTAATGACAATGTGGGAAAATGGCACCTCCTGATATTTTTCAGCAAGAAACTAAAAACATATGTTTTATCATATTTACAAAAGATCATCATTTATCTCTGCTTTTTAGAGTAAAACACTGAAATCCCTTTATAACCCATGCAGCCTGCATATAAAGTCACTTTTCTCTGATTACCACTCCGTTTCCCTAGGTGCATAAATATTTATTTTTCAGTCCTTTATTTTTTCAGCTTTATAGGAGCTTAGACATACAAATTGCTCAGTCACCTGTATGCAAGGTGCAACAGGTTTTATAAACTGAAAAAAATCTAGGGAGACTAAAAGCAGGGATCAAACAGATATAGGTTAAAAAAAGGTTTTTTATTTTGGGGGGGGTTTTTTGCAGTTTGAGTAGTAGGGACTTTTTTTCTAGATATCTAACAAATAGGACATATAAGCTTTGATTAATCTGTGTTTACCATAGCCACAATACCAAATTTCCCTATAAATGCATTATTTTACCCTTGTTTTTAAAGAGGAACAACCCCCCACACCCTTGTAAGTCTGATATTAAAGGATGATTTAAATAATGCTATTTCTCTGCCTCTTCATATATATAACCCTGCAGGGTTCCCCTTCCATTTGCTCAGTTTTTCCTTGCAGTTTTAGATGTTTTCTATTCTAAGATTATTTTTATTTTATATAAAAATTCAGGATAAACTTCTAAAATCTGTTTTCTGATTTGCTCTCTTGAATATGTTTTTTATTGCAGTGCTCCTGGCTTATTTTTATTCTCCAGATCCAGCAATCACAATGTTACTACTTATTACTTTGGCTGCACTTTCCTCCCAAGAACTCATTCCTTTCTCTAGGTGCTATTTCACTTTTTGCTGAGGGACAGGAGCATATTTCTGTCTGTTTGTGCCAGATTAAAGCTCCCTGGATCTGTTGTAGAAGAGTACCAGGAAATTAGGGATGTACTTTTATCACTCATTCATTTATTACTGTTGTTTATCCATTGCACTACCAATATTGACCCTGAATGTATTCTGACAGTCAACTGTTTAGCATTAACACACTTCTTCAGTTCCAAATTAATTTAAATCTCCTGAAACCACTTTTGGGGTTTTTTTGGTGTACAAGAGGTATCCATGTCACTGGTGCTCCAGGTGCTCTGAAGCTCGTGGTGTTGGTTACATGGGGTAAAAAAAAAATCGGTATGACAACTAGTGGAGGATCTTTCTCCCAGGATCTTTTCTTCCTTTCCTCATCCTAGTAATTTTTTAATTCTTAATGCTGTAGATTTTTTGATAAGACTGGTACTTCTTATGGTGGGACTGGATATGGATTTTTGTCAAAGGTTTTCTTTTAAGTTTACTACAGGAAAGTTGAAGCAAGTCCTACTCAACTTTTGCCTTTTCTTAGTGTCCTTTAATCCTGTTTTGGGTGTGCTTCACCCTTCTCCTAACATTGGAGGAAGTGTACTATGCTATCAAAATTAGTTATTAGTTATTATTCAGTTATTAGTTATTTAGTTATTATTCAGAAGATAGAACCAATCCTACTTCAGATATTTATTTAAGATATTGATGTTATTCAGGGGTTTTCCACCCCCACAAGCCTTTGCTTTGCTTTGCTTTGTAACCTCACAACATAGAAAAGGTTCATTAACCCCTGCTCAAGCAGTACATAAACCAGCAGCTACAACTCCACTCACTACATTCATTTTTACTATTGTCATTTGAAAATGTCAGGAGCCAGAGAGCTCAACAGTCTGAGGACTAAATGAACAATTTGTCTGAGATATAAATAAATGTTTCCAGACTCCTGGACAACTCTCAGCACCTGCATTTTGTACTTCCCAGTGCGTGACCTTGACAGATCAGATCAGCTTCTTAAAAGGAGAAAAGCAAGGGCAGGAGGAAAGGGGTGGAGGGTGAAATTGCATGTTTATTTATCTGAAAGCATTATTTCCCTTCTTTTCAGCCAGCTGAATGGAGGCTGGCAGAGTGAAGTGTCCACAACAGCAAGAAAATGAAAAGCGATCCATAGGTCACGCTGGATGTGTTTTAAGACAACTTTCTAGGAATTCTTATGCATAATTAAATGCAGTGGAAATAATTTGCTCAGTTTGTTGGTTGGGTTTTTTAGGTGGCAGTTGAAAATACTGCACTTCCATGAAGCTCAAAATGCAGCATGAAAGGTGGTTTCTGTCCATCAGGTGCAGAGCTGCAGCCACCCCTGCCCCGAGCAGCCCCACGAGACAGGAGCATGCCCGGCTCCAGGGCACCCTTTGCCTTTGGATCTCTGACTACAGGGAGTGCAAACTGTGCTTGTGTTAACCCTGGTGATTTAAGAGGCTCCAGTGCCATAATTCCTGTCCCTGGGATTACAGAAGGAGAACAAGCACAAGAAGAAAGACAGGGGTGTTAAGCAGCTGCATAATTCCACGACCACGGAAACTGCTGTGGCTACAGTTTTTGAGCACATGAAAAGGAGGAAAGAATCTTCTAGCAGGATGAAATGCAGGCCTGCATGAATAAGAATGCACAGGGAGAAAATGTATGCAACAAGCAAGAAATAAGATCAGAAATTTATAACTTCACTTACAAATAAATATGAAGAAGAAGCTCATAACTCCTGGAGGAGCAGAACGTGTTGCAAGCTACACGAGAATCACTGAGCCAAGCACCTGCACCAAAAGTTGCTCACAAAATCTTTACATGAGCTCCCATATTTTATCTCCTCACCTAAATTGCCTGTCTTGTACATCTCTTGTGCTAACTGAAGGCCCAAGTTGGCTGTTTGGGGCACCCACCCTAGGGAAGCCAAGGCTGATTCCAAGTACAGCCACCACAGCTGAAAGCAGTTCAGCTTTTTTCTGGACTTCCAGATTGTCTTGCTTTAAGCTGAAGGGTGATAACTCTTGTGTTTCCCCAAAGGGAAAGGCCAACAGCTGTGGTTGCTCAAGAATTTTCAAGAGCTGGAAAGAAAGGAACTGTTGGAGGGGGTTTTTTTTGGATGGATGGTGCAGTTGTTTGACAGAGAGAAAAGAAAAAAGGAACGGAACAGACCACACACAATAATTATTCCCTGGTTTGTTTGGGTTTTCTTAAAATATTCTCAGAAAACTGTCTCAGAGTTCTTGTCTTTGGTTTTCACTTTTCTACTCCATTTTAATTGGCAATAAACTAAATTAATTTCCCTTATTTATCCTGGTAGCTGGTATGTGGTGTCCCTCTCTGTATGTCAACCCATGAGCTTTTTCATCTCATTCTCACATCCTGTTGAGGAGACAGTGGCTAGCAGCCACAACGCTAAAAAATCCCCAAATTTAGAATGAGAATTTAACATGGAGTGTTTAGGAGAGCCACAAATTTCCTGGCTTTCCTAATCCTTCCTGGTTTTTATATGCCACATTCTTACCTAGAAAAAGTTTTAGTTCCCCTAATTCCTGTTTTCTTGTATTTCGACAACCTGTATCAAGCTGCCTGGTTTTCAGACAATGTAACCACAAAAGATCCCTGCTGTGCTCAACTTTTTATTTCTGTTGTCATTTATTTGTGTCTTTTTCCTTGTACAGTCTGCTACAGTTTTAAATTCACATTTTACTCATCTCTATTACCTGCCGTGATACCACAAACTAAAATACACAATAATAGGAATGCACAATAAACAATAATAATTTGGTTTTGTATACAAAATTTTTTTAAAACTCAGATTTTATAAGGAATGTATTACTTAAATGCTTTATATTTTCTAATTGTGAAAGACAAATGACACAGCAGGTATTATAAAATATTACTACAGCACACACCACTCACAGGAAAAAAAACTACAAAAACTATGTAAGTTTCTAAAAAAAACTTACTATTTAAAAGAATAAGAAGCTTGAATTCTAATACATGACTTCTCCTGCTCAGTACAAGGAACTGCTCTGTTCCTGTAAACTGCTACTTGAAATAATAATATTTTACAGGCTGTTTTTGTGAGAGGTTTGTAAAAACAACAATACCTGCTGGTGATTTAGTAAAGGCAAAGAGCTCTCAGGAAATAAGGGCAGTATTTTCAGCTGGAAGTTATTAAAAAGGTGCATTAGAGGGTAAAAAAGAAAAGTATTATACCCGTGGAAGTATTGCTAAATAACCACTTTTTATTGTGTTCTGTGAGCTATTAGCCTTCAGAAAGCTCAGCACAATAACATCTAGAGACAATACAGTAAAGAAAATACAGCAGTAAAGAAATCCTTTTGTGTATACATCACCTCTGCAAATACCAGCCAAGGAGCCACAAGGTCTAAAGAGAAGCTTTGTAATTTCTCACTGCTTAAGCTGTAAATAATTGCTTTCTGTATGCTGAAATGTTTACTACAGGCATTAAATGTCAGCATCTCCACTGACCTTGTATCCTCGCTGTCAGGGTTGCACAGAGTTTTGCTGCAGGGAAAATAAGGCAACAAACAGAAAATCTGATCTAGAGCATTTTTTTTTATAAAGCTATTTGTTTTCTGTGAGGTCCAATTTATCAATTTTTTAGTCAATCACACATGTGGGCATGCAATTAAAGTATAAAGATACAGTTTAGTGGCCCTGATGCTGTACTTGATCATGGCACACGCACAAAAAAAATTGAGCAAAGCACTTTAGCAAGTGCAACTACTCATTAAATTGATAGTTCCTCTCATTTTCAAGGCACAAGCTGCACAGAATTTATCTCAATCACTAAAACAGCCTAGAAAGCATCAAACTCCACTGCCCCAGGAAAAGGCAAATTCACGCTAGCCTAAATTTTAAGTTTCAAGTTCAGAATTCTCCAGCTTGTACATGGGCTATAGGGATTTTTGGGAAAAGGTGACTCTGGGAATAGGAAATTCTTGGCAAACAGAAGGTCCTGAAAATGATTAAATTTGTGGCTGTGAATGCCTTTCTCTCCATCACTATGGACAAAAGATAGGGAACCTAAAAGCTGGCAACTAGGTTAAAATAAATCGTTCTCAGTGATCATAACCTTTGTACTTCAAGAGCAAATTGTACTTCAGAGCAAATTGAGTATCTAAGTCTATTCTTGCTTCTTTTTGCTCTACAAAGATGAACCATCTGACACTTCCATGGCATCTGTATTTCACCCAAGCACTTTTCAATGCACATCAGAATGGCATCTGCTGGTCTCTCTTTCTCTAAATGGTAATGAAGGAACAAAGTCTTGTAAAAAGGTGTGGGTGGGGTTTTCTCTTCACTTGTGGCACCGCTGCAGCTTTAATTTAGCTGGGCTTTGAGTAAGTGTTGCCAGTTGTTGGCAGAGTATCGTTAATGGTTTATAAAATATTCTTTTAATTGGTGAAATGCACCCAGAGGCCTCTTAGGGAAAAGAAGCCAGGGTGTATTTATATGCAAGGAAGCCTAAAATGGATACTATTGAAAAGCAGAATGTCAGCCAAAATATCCCAGTCACTTATAGCAGAGCACTTTTCAAACACTTTACTGACTCTAAACTTCCTCCCTTGAGTAGGATAAGGCACTACATAAATGACATTATTTTTATTTTCATTCTGTGGGCTGAGGTTGATAAGATTGCTCCCTAGGTCAGCTACATCCTTGTAGACAATCATGTTTAAGCATTTTAAAGAATTAATTCCTCCAAAGGATCATAGTCAAGCCAAGATAGATTATTTTCATGAATAATTCTTGTGAACTATGATATCAAATTCTTTACTAAGTTCAGATATTAATCTAATGCATTCTACTGTTCTCCCCAGAATATGGAAATTAGAGTCAGTGGTTCAGAAAATTCCTCAGCAAGGCTGGAGGTCCTTGTGGCTGAAGCCATGAAATATAATATCTTTTGCATTGAGAATGGATGGATCAATGAATAAAAATGGGATAAGTATCCCTCATATTTTCAAAGCTCCTGGAGGGATATGAAGCCTTATTACAGTGCATGTGAATGAATTTGCTTGCACACACTCTGCTTAGACAGATCTGCATCAAGGCATAATGTGAATGAGATGTGTTGGATTTGAACATCCCATAAATCACCTGGGATGATTGCTGAGACCATTTCCTTTGGCAGTACCTTCTAAAATGTAACTGTAGGGATCAACTCAGTGGAAAGTCCCTGGGTTTAGAAGAAAATCAGCTGTGAAACAGCCCCATTCTTACACCGAGCAAGGCCAGGTTATGCCTGAGATTTACATCTAAGTGGGCAGAAGTGGAAGAATTTTTTTTTAAGCTCTGTGTTCTCTGAGGAGTAAAGTTGGATTCTCTCTGCAAATTAGGAATGTTAGATTCCCAAAAATACAGAGATTGGGCAGGGATGCAGGTGAGGTTTCTGCTCCCTGATGTGTGGGTCAGGGTTTGCTATTGGCACAGTGCTACTCGAGTCAGTAGTGCCATCATCAGAACAATGTTTGCAAACTGCACCAGCAGGACCAGACTCCACTCTGCTGAATGTTCTTTAAAAAGAGACTGAAAACCACCTTGTAGTCCACAAGGATCATCCAGGGAATGCAACTAGTTCCAGAACAAACTTTATCAGAATTAATTGGAAACCTGACTGCAGGGTCTCTCAATCTCTTGCCCCTCCTTCTCCCATTCAAGAGCTTCCACTAGGATTCCACAATGAAATATCTGGTTCAGAATTTGAAAGTTTGGAGAAAACAAATAAGATTTTTTTGTGTGGTTTATTTTTAATATGGCAGAATTTATTTCAAATTGCATCACTGAAAGTTGTTTTACACATGAAACTCTCTTGCTTTAGTTGCAGGAAGTTTTTTCTCCCTTTTGAACTTAAGTTTAGGTATAATTCTATAAAGTCAACAGGGGCTCAGTTCCCTCTTTTCCAACATGGATTACATAGAACTGTATCAAACCTCTCTCTACTAATTAAAAAGATAGGTTCCAGTTTCTCTTCCTAATGAAGATCAGCTTGTGTCCCCCACTGCCAGGAACATTTTCATGAATATGACCCCAAATCTTCTGTTATGAGAAACAAAGGCAGAAGCAAAGTTCAAAGAAAGCCCCAATCTAAGACAAGCCACTGGAGATGAAGGCTCTGATGATAAGAGCCAAAACAGATTATAATGAGAAAGAAGGCCAAGAGAAGAAGAGGTGGCAAATTTTTGTACTGAGAAATATAATAAGCTGAGATGTGGGCAGTGAGGAAGGAAGGCAGTGGAATTTAATCAATAAGACTGTTGTCATAGAATCACAGAAGGGTTTAGGATGGGAGGGACCTCAAAGCCCATCCAGTGCCACCCCCTGCCATGGCAGGGACACCTTCTACCAGCCCAGGTTGCTCCCAGCCCCATCCAACCTGGCCTTGGACACTTCCAGGGATCCAGGGGCAGCCACAGCTTCTCTGGGCACCCTGTGCCAGGGCCTGCCCACCCTCACAGGGTAGGATTTCTGCCTAATATTTAAACTAAACCTTCTCTCTCTCAGTTACTAGAGGAAAAGAAAAGAAAAAGGACAAAATCCGTAGCAGAAATTTGGCATCATAAAAGCCTGTCTTTTCACTCCTCTCTTATCACATTAAATTAAAAGGACTTTTGGGGAATTTTCATGGTACCCCTTGAGGTAAATAAAGTACATGTTTGTGCTTAAAGATTAGCAAAATGAAAATCAAAACCAAACACATGATTTAACAAACAACACACTGGGCAGAGTCCTACTGCCTTAAGCAAGGAGACCACAAAGCTATGTCACCAGCCAATTCCCCATAGACTATGCTGAACAGTTACAATTTTCATTTTCCTCCATTGTAAAATAGTGACAAATTTTATATTCTCCAATATAATTTAACCCTGTCTCATTCGTACACACCTGGGAATTTGCTAGGAAGCAAGCAGAACTTCCTCTTGCTCAAAAAACCTGAAAAGCTCACGTGGGATTCTTCAGCAGCTGAAAATTAGAGTGCTAATACTCTCATGCATGCATATTTCTGGTGGTATTTCCACAGTGTTTGCATTCCACAAGCACTTTTAGTGCTGATGTAACACCTTCTGTTTCACAGATGAACAGAACCAGCTCTGGCCAGATACTCAAGATCAAGCTGAAAGTAAATTATCTCAGACAACAAGGGAATACTGTGAAAGTTCTGTGCAAGTGTGACTTGAATAAAACATGGCACACAGCAATGAGGAAAAGCAAGCTCTTCTTGGTTCAGCCAGCTGGACAAAGCTTTGAACTTATGGAATTCTCCCTTTGGAGAAATGCTGTCTGCTTGTATCCTAAGATATGGATTTGTATCTTTGTACTCTTAGGCACATGGTGATCAATTTTAAATAGGGGGAAATGCTTTTATCCTGTCAAAAGCATCAGCTCAGTCCGTGTCCATGGCATTCCCATTTTGAAAACGCACGCTCAGTAATGCTGCACCTCACAGGAGGGAAGAAATATTCCATTAAATAGCAATAAAAATACTGCCACTATATTTTAATTTTTGACTCCAAGAAATAACTGCTTCATTACCATACTTCATAGAATCATTAAGGCCAGAAAAGACCTCCAAGGTGTCCAAGTCCTACCTTCATGTGAGCCCCACCATGCACGTTAAACCATATAATGAAGTTTCTGTAAATGTGGTTGTAGTCCTGCATCAAAAAGCAGCCACACATATTTACAACACCTACATTGAAACAGCTGAGGGCCTGTTTTGTTTTTTGGAAGCCTACAGTTTTGATCTGGTTGTTTCTTGTAGAAAAATGTTTACAATGAGAACATTTCTATACACCAGATTGTTCCATAAACATTCCAGGGTGGTGCTGCTTGTCTGTGTGAGTGAAAACAGCTTTTCAACTCAACTAGGTCAAGTCTCTAACAAATAAACTGATAATTATGATGTGCATCACTTGTAAATAATAAAAAAGTGTTTTGGACTGGGGATGTGGGGCGGGTATGTGCTGTAGGGAGAATGAAACCAAACTGAAGCTTTCTGTCTCTTTCAATCAACCACAATAATAAAATAAACCACAATATTCAGGATCAGCTTCTTTTCTATTCTGTTTCAATTCCCTTCTACCATTTCTGGCAGGAGAAGAAAGTCAGCTGTAAAAGAATTTAGTTAAGCAGAATAAACTGGCAAGGAGCCACTGCTCAAAGCCCCTAAGCTGAGTGCAGCCCTGGGCTTATGTGTGTTGGAATAGGAGCTGTGGAAGACACTGGGGCCTGACCCTGCTCTGAACCCCCCCTAAGGCTCAGCTGCACCTTTCACCTTCATGCCACATTTCTGTACTGTGCCCACAGGTGTAGGAATGCCCAGCGTCACAGATTTTTCTTTGGACTGCAAGGGAATGCTCAACAATGTCATTTCTCAGGAATATGGATTGTGCTTTAGCCAGCTTTAATCCTCAGTTGAATTTTTCCTACTCCTGTGACCAACCTTTCTTATGGACACAAGATCTCAACATATAAATTGATTTTTTACAAAAGTAACCTTCAGCTGCAAGAAGTGAGTTGTGTGTTTTGGAGACAGACCAAATACTGGAATAGAGGTGCCCAGGTCAAGAAAAAGATGTGATAAATGCTATTGACTCACTGTAGGAATTCAAGGATGGCAAAATACAGAGAAAAAGAGGTTGTTGCTGCATGTGTTCATATCACAGGGCATGAAAACCCGTAATCCTTCCCTTCTGATTCAGAGTTCTGCAAATATTTGCCTTAGCTGGAGCAGTCAATATTGGGATCACTTTGTTAGGCATCTGCTCAGAAAAGGCCCAAAACTGTAAGACATCTATTCCCCAGGAGGCATGATAGCACTTCTGACACCTTTTGATAGTCTTTTAATTCTACACAGCTGATATTTAATCATAGTGTAGCAGCAACAGCAAACTAGGGCATTGAGAAGTCCTTTCAAAGGAAACTTGGTCTAAATTTGTGTTTTCACTACCCTTCAGTCTTTGTGAATAATGGGACTTAATTAATTAATTAATTAATTGTGTGTCCCCTTTTCATGTAGGCAGAAATTTTCTTTCTAGCTGGCAATTTACAGAGAAGTATTACACACATTTTTCTTTATTTCAGTAGCCTTGCATCA
This sequence comes from Hypocryptadius cinnamomeus, assembly GCA_013400635.1. NCBI lineage: Eukaryota > Metazoa > Chordata > Aves > Passeriformes > Zosteropidae > Hypocryptadius > Hypocryptadius cinnamomeus. The sequence continues at coordinate 65,827 of VYZP01060133.1, forward strand.
GATTTCAAAATCTATGATGCTCCAGGAAAAACTGTGAAGGAAATATTAATACAAGGGGGAAAATTTTCAAATTATTTGCCTCTGTACAGCCTTCCATGGAGTTGGTTCCTGTCAGGGATCTTATCTCTTCTGTCAGAGTTCCTCTCCTGTGTTCCCTCTCTTCTGAGCAAGTGAATGGTAATATTTAGCCCTATACTTGAAAAACCAAAGCTTTAGAGTAACTTTTGTTCAGCCCAGCTTTTGGGACTTAAGTGACCCAGCATAACAATCACATTAGTGGCACTTAGTGTTGGAGTTCCTGTTTCACAGTGGAAGAGAAATTGGAATGAAAAAGCAATAGAAATCAAAGTGATGAAATTCCAAAACTGTCGATTCTGTCAAAGAGTTGCTGCCAATGCAAACTTCAAATATTAATTTAAAAGAAAAAAAAGTGACTTATCTGTGTTTCCTCAACCATCTTAAGAACCAGGCCTTCTACATTCCTTGTTGCCTTATGAGATGGAGTTATTTTGTCTTTTTATTTTGAGGGGTTTTAGCTAGTTTTAGCAATAAACAATTTCATATATATCAAGTATAATAGTGCCAGCCCCTTTGTAAGTCCTTCCTAGTAGCACCCTATTTGCCAGAGTAATACAAGGATGTCTGCATTAAAGACTGAGAGATGCTGCAGTAATGGGTACACTTTTAATTTCTATCATCAACAGAACACTCAGATTTAAACTACTCAGAGGTTTAGTTAGGCATTCCTTAAGACTGCTTGAGATAGTGGCAGTAGCTGCAGAGAGAATGCTAGAGGCCACAAAGCGAATTTTGGGGACTAATTCTTCATTTTTGTACTCCTTCTTAAGGCAAAAATATGAAAACAAGACTAGTAGTTGTTAAGGTAACTCTGTCAGTGAGCACAGACTCAGCCTGAAACAGGAGGCTTCTGCTAATGTGAGAACAACCTATTTTCCAGGATAGCTGATCAGTTGGTTTCTGCATGGAACAATGACAGGATTCACAGCTGTGAAGCTCAGTATTTTCACAATGTACTTTTCCCTCGCTTTAAAAGAAAGAAAGGAAGACAGCTTCATTCAGACAAGTAATTCTCTGAAGACATATGACATCTTTAGAGTTTTACCTTCAAGGTCTTAACAACTTTTTGATTCTGAGATCATACTGTGTATAGAAGGTTAATTCAGTGACACTAGAACAAGAATGGAAAGTGGCAAACTCAGAAATACACTTGAGATAAGACTTGACATGCTTTAATGGAGAAAGATATGCTATTCTTGAAAACCCTGTTGCTTTTACAGGATTTTCCTTTGCTTTTCAGAAGAATTTGTTGTTAAAGTCTCACCTTCAGAACTCGAACAAGAATATAAAATAGCCACATCTATATATAGACCTGAACTAATATTTGTCCCTCTGAATAAGGTACTTGTACTTGAGATGCCGAATAACAACAAATACAAAATTATTTGTTAAGCATCACTCTAAAATCATCAAACTTGTAAGGAAATCAGAAAAAAACCAAAGAGACTATAAAATTAATGAGGTAGTAAGTTGTAAAATCATGGTGGGTACTTTTTAGAAGCAGAGCAAGATGAATTTTTTTGGGTTTCAAGGTACATCTATTTCCAAAATGGTGAGCTCACAAAGCACAGACTTTGTATCATGGATGTTCAGTTGTTGATACAGGAACACGAGGGAAGGACGTGGAAATTCCTAAACAAAACCTCCCATAGTTCTCACAATCAAAACCAGCAATTTAAGCTGATGGTTGCCAGCCCTGAAGCACACAAACTGCACTGAATTACTTGTAAAAATGCTTGCAATCATATCGCTGTCTTTGGAAGTAACTCTGACTCAGTGGACCAACCTTACAGTCATTGAGCAAAAAATGATCACAATAATTGGGTTCTGAGCTTGCAGCAGTGTAAATCTTTCCTGCATTGTCACCAGTAAAGGACACACCAGCTCTGTGTCTGAGCAGAGTCACAAAACCTACTGAAAAGTTATTCAGTAATAGGCACAATCAAAACCTGGTGAGAGCCTTTAACTTCATCTGTTTCTTAAGCTTTCAGGCAAGTTTTCTCTGGCGAAGAAGCCAAGGATTATTTAATTAAAATAATCCTTGTCCGTCCCATCAGTTACATATTTTGTCTTCTTGGAATGAATGAAATCTTCTGCCTCCAATTCATTACCATTTGGACAATTTTCAATCTGGAAATGTCCTTCTGGCACAAACAATATAAATCCTGATGGTACCACCATATTGATGTACCCAACCTTGTGACATCAGCAGCAGCTGTCAAGATATGCCAAATTTTACATGTTTCCAAAGTTACAGCTGGGTCAGTCATTAATTAGGAACTCATTGCCAATGATTTTCCAAAGCATGATTAGGTACTTCAGACACACCAGCAGCACCCATCAGCCCCCAGGGCAAGAGAACAGATTTGACTGTACCAAAAAGTGTAATATAATCAAGTGTTCATAGTTCCAGCCTCAATTTGAAGCCTGGCTCTGCTGGAATCAGGTGCACTGCTAAAAGCAAATTTGGAGAGTAGGACAAAACTGTCTAGGAGAACATTTATCAGCATGGTCTCACTGGAGAGCTTCTCTCAGATACTTTTCTCCCACAAGTAAAATTTGTGAGGAGATTATAAAAACCCTGGTGTGAATCACTTCTGAGAACAAGCAGACTCCAGGTAATTCAGCAGAGTATTCCAGCACTGTTTCTTTCCCTGTCAAGGGGATGACAATGGCAATCAAAATTAAACATACTTCATTAGCTGTGCCCAGCAGTTTAAGCAGTGTAAGACCACAGCTGCAGCTGAGCAGCCCCAAGGACTACACCGCAGCCCCCATCAGGGGCTGAGTTAAACCCTGCAAGAGGACAGTGGTTTCTTGTCCTAAAGCCAGTCCTAAAATGCTGAGGAATGCACCTAAAAGCAAATGTTTCCTTTCCAGAGAGAAAACAACTCCAAATGAATGTAATTTGAGCAAGTCTGGGATCCATATAGATTCTAGGAAGCCTACTCTTGGAAAGCAAACGGTGTCCAGTCTATACTATATTTACCTTTATATGTTGTATTGTATTATTTATATTTGTGTTATTTGCATTATTATTTGTATTTACTTTTTGTATGTTGTCAATACCTTCAGCTTGCTTGTAATCCAAACCAGGACAGTTTTCCCACACAAATCCATGTATTGATCTTCCTCACCTCTCCTGAAGCCTTATGCAACCACGAGCACACTCAATATATGTCTGTTTAACAGATGCTGGTCTATACTATATATATTTTGAATTAGATGGTCTTCATAAGGCACCCAACTGGATATTTTAAAGAGAAAGGACAAGTTTTCCATAGCTCTTTCATCATTGTAAGAGACACGTGTCTCTGTACTGAGTTTGGCTGGGATGGAGTTAATTTTCTTTGTTACAGCTTTTATGGGGTTGTGTTAGGATATGTGATAAAAACAGTGTTGATATCACAGGCTTAAGTTTTTGTAGAAAGCTGGTAGACACTTCCTGATGCTTTTTTTTCACTGCCATCAAATATATAACACTTACACTACTTGTCTCAGTAGGGTTTTGATTTCAATAACATATGTATTTGTAGGTGAGAGAGACACCTATGAAATATATATTAATTATTCATGATGAGCTTGAGTATCAGCATCTAGCTCTTAGCAGAAATTTCTGGGGTGGTGCACAGAAAAAAGAAGAATTATGGATGTGTGCTGCTGATAGAGAATAAAATCTTGTTGTTTCATTGCTTGCATGCACAACCTTTGGCTTTTTTTGTGAGTAAACTGACTTTTCTTGAATTATGAGGGTTTTTCCTTAACTTCCCCAGGGCATAAAGGAAGACTAATGGATGTGTAATTTCCTCAATCCTCCTTTAAGCCCTTCTTATAGATAGGGGTGACATTAACTCTCTTCCAGTCTTCTGGGACATCTCCTGACCTCCACAACTCCTCAAAGATCACGGGGTGCAGCCTCACAATTACATCAGCCAACTCTTTTTAACATCTTCAGGATTTATAAGGGTCAAGCCCCTCTAATAGCTCGCACACAACTCTTCCTTCACTGGTGGTGGGTCTGTTTGCATGAACCTAAATTGGTGTCCCCAAAAACTGGGGTCCAACAGGAGAAGGATGTGTTGAGAACCTCCATCTTTTCAGCTTTGTTGGTGACACTTCTTCTGTTAAACTGTGGGCTCCTATTTTTATTCTGGTTTTGTTTATTGTTTCAATACCTGATGGACCTTTTCTTGTAGTTTTTTAACATCTCTGGTCAATGTGAGTTTGAGCTGAGATTTTTGCTTTTCTAACTGCAGGTCTGCACATCCTGGCAATGTCCTTGGAGTTCTCTACTGCCACATGTCCACAAATATTTTTATTTGCATATTAATGCTATAGCGCAGAACACTTCCAAGTCATGATACCCTCTGGAAGCTCATTAATTACTTCTGAATTATTACAGCCCTGATCACAACCTCTAACAAAAAGTTAAACCAAACAGTGGCTTGTCTAAAACTGGTTTATTTTGCAAATTTTTTAATGGGCCAATACTAAAATACAAGCGATGTTGAAATGAAAATAATTAGTAATTTTAGGAATATTTCTGTGAAAATTACGACTTTTCCACGTTGTCCTTTAAGGTATGGAAGTGGTTTAGAAATTTGGATGCATTAATAATTTTGTTTTTAGGTAACTTTTGTCCCAAAGGGCCGTGTATGAATATTTATCCCAGATTATTTTATGACTGTGTGAATTCACCATTTTAGCTCCAGTTATCTGACAAAGCAGTGTGACTCTTTTTCTGCTTGCCTTTTCAGGTGTTTAATTCAGAACTATTAGGAAAGCATGTCCATTCCTCATTATCCTTGGAAAATGGCAAATCTGATGAAACAGAAATGACATCAAAAATAATCATTTCTCTCCTTCATCTTGAATTGCAGATTTGTGTGAACTCATGCAACTCTGACTTACCTAAGGGCTTGGATTGCTGATGTTGTTGTTATTTTAGGTCAGATTTTAAAAATTCTTATTGTGTAAAGAAAAAAAAAAGAATTCTTAACTCTGTATTGGTAATGAACCATTTGTGTGCAACTAGCACTATCAGAATTTAATTTAGGTATTCTTACTGAGCTAAAGCTTGGTCAGCATTCCTACATATACAAGTGTATTTCCATTTCTGTTATCCTACTGCTCTAAACTAACCATTTTCCTCAAGCATATAATGATGTAGAAGCACCCAAATATTCAGGTAAGAATTATTCCTAGCAAGCAATGATGCAAAACTATCCTTAAATAAAACTGCTTTTATGGCCTGCAAAACTACAGAGCATTTTGTGAATTTAAATAGGCTGTTTCCATACTCTTCAAATGAACATATTTAAATCAGGTGATTGCCTGCAAGGCACAGTGTGCTATTTAAAACAGGGATATGCATCCTACTTGGAGAGGTTCATGGGATTCCCTGTCCAGTGTGTGTTCCTGCCACAGCTTTAAAGGCTCTAAATATCCTCATTGAATTGAAGAAAAGGTATCATGGTAGTAAAGCATCAAGTTCAATGTATGGCCTATGGCAGTTTAGCAGTTTAATCCCCAGAGGGTTTTCATGTGACCTTTGTGCTTCATTGCAGCCATCTAAGAAACAGGGATGATAAATGTCTTTTTCCAACTCCCTTTTAACTTCCTGTTTTATTACTTAAACATACATATTTTTATATATAAAAGTAAGTATCTATATGCTTTCTCTACACAGGTCAATGTTCCTTCTCAACATATTTGGAGTTTTTTGGCAGCTCTCACAGCTGTGCTGTCTGTACAAAACCCTCATTTCATCAGATAAGAAATGCTGTGGGTCAATCAAAATGCTTTCCATATATTTTTTTTATTATGGTAGACCCACATGATTTTCTCCCCTTTTTCCTCTTGGCTGCCTATGTGAGCTATTCCTCCTTACCCCACTCTGAAGAATTTTTCTTCCCTGAACACAAGCAGACACTTTGGTGTAGAGCAAAAGACTTTTTAGAAGGTTAAACTATAGGAAACATCTAAAAGGAAAGAAGAAGGAAAAAACAGGGTATATTGATTCAAGGGAAATTAGCAGATGGATTGAAATGTTCCTCTTCTGCTCTGTTAAAATGACATCTTAAGGAAACCACCTTGATCTCTCATGAGCTGTAAAGGAGCAGACACCACAGGAACACACATTCCCAGGAAATATAGGAAATTTCTCAAGTGCCTTCCTTTAGGTATGAGCTCACAGAGCCTTTTGATCACTCGTTAGGATCTTGTTTCATCTCTTCAGCCACTGATCTTACTGGATTTGTCAAGCTTTTCATGACTTTCCCCCCTGCAGGCTGTCCATCGGCTGCATTTCCCCACGGAACTCTGCCAGTGCAGTCTGGCTAGCTATCTGCTGGTACTTCAAGCTAATAAATCTTTCCAGGAGTACAGGCAGCCCGAAGAATGCTCTGAATTTAAGCTCTGCTTTATGTCCTTGGCTCAGCAGAAAAATTCCCTCTCTGAGAACCAAAGCTCTGGCTCTTAACTAGAGCTGAAAATTCTTGAAGTGGCAAAATATTCCTTAAGTCTGGGCTGAAGTTTAACTCTGGATAACCAATCAGAGCTGGGCACTGTCTGAGAAGCTAAACCTTAACTGGCCTGGTTTTTACTTCAGACTTGGAAAACTGATCTAATTGTCTATCATATTTCCCTTCCCTGAGTAAAACTCACTGCTGTTTCCAGTGAGATTCCATATCGGTTCACTGCAAAACTCATTCAAACTGCTTGAAGGTTAGAAATCAATAAAATAAAGTGTCAGAGAATAAAAACCCATCAAGAAAGGAGAAACCCATTTCTTAACTCATTTTTCCCCCCACAATCTCTTTGATAGAAAAGTGATTTTGGTAGATTTGGAAAGATTGTGTTGTGAGTGTCTTTCCTCCTCTAGATGTGGATCATGCTGGAGCATCAAATAAAGGATATATTTTTCCCTCCCAGTAAACACTGCTGGTTTTTCTTGCTTTTTGGGAGAATTTAGAACACAGTAGAGAAAAAGGTTCTGAAATTTATCACAAGGTGGCTTCTCCAATGTACTGAAGAGTCATGGCTCAAATGGGAAATAAAATCATCATGCCAATATTATATGAACTTTTTTAACATTCAAATGGATTTAATGTGTTTTGTCTGTATGAGGATTTCAGATAGCTATGAAATATGATTTCTTTCCGTGCTAGGCTTTCTAAAGCCCAGAGTTCTTGCACTCTCTGACACATATTATCCTTTCTGTTGATGAAATATGAGATTTACAATAAGCTCTATGTCTAACATTGTTCTTTACACTTTGATGAATGTTACACTTATCCCTAAATTTATGAGCAAATGAAAAACTTTTACAGCTATGGAATAGAAAACAGAAAATAGTTTTCTCATTTTAATAACTTTAATTAAATTTTTCTATGTACTGTAATTTTAATACTCACAAGCAGGAATAGATACACCAGCAAGTAATAAATCAGCCTTGCCATTCCTCTGTTATTTCCCACCATGAGTGAATGTTACAGATTTATGTTCCAGTAATTCATCACTCTCCATCCATTATCCTGTGAATAATTTGTTGTGTTTATAATAAGAGATTCTAAAACTCATTATATTTAAATCCTCAGAAAGTAGAAAGTGCATAAATTTGGCCGTTAAAAAAAAGTCCTGAATATGAAATCAGTAAAATACAGGTCCAAATTTACAATTTTTTAATTTAAGGGGTAATAAAACAGTATTTACCTGCTGCAGCTGAGCAGGGGATGGTGGGTAAAGCCTCTGTCATGGCAACTAGAAGTATATTAAGAAGTAAAGATCAGCTCAAAACTACGAGCCCAGTCTCCTAATGGTTGTAGCCTCACTTTCATTAAATTAAATACATTACTTCATTTGGTGTATTTTTGTTATGTGAAAACCTAATCAGCTTTGCTATCCAAGATCTTTACAATCTTTTATCTGTCTCTTATTGAGCTTTATTTAATCTATTGCATAGCATGACTCTGGTGATCAGCCAAAGGCTGGACTAGATGATCTTAGAGCTCTTCCCCAACCTTAATGATGCTGTGATTCATGTCTCATATTGCACTGAATGTTTGGATTTTGCTATAATCTAATTTTTATAACGTCAGAACTCTGAAACCATTGAAATGGGAAACATATGCTGGAATAAATACCCGAATGAGAAACTTTTAAACTCTGCAGAAGACCTTGGAGCTGTGTCAGGGGAGGTTTGGGTGGCTGTTAGGAAAAGGTCCTTCCCCCAGAGGGTGGTCAGGCACTGGAACAGTGACTTTTCCCAAGTTCAGACCTTTCATACCTTTAATCTGAGTTCCACTTTTCTTTCAGCTAGGTGTAAATACATGGTAGTTTCCCTCCCTATTGCAGTTGTGAAAAGAATCAATCAAACACGAATCTGAAGCAGTCTAATCAAACCACGTGCTGGGAAGCAAACCATCACCTGGTGGAGCTTGCTTTGTGACCCAAAATTCCACACTGGGCTTGCTTTGAGCATTGAAGATGGTAGAGACACTTGAGAAACAGCAATTTTCCCCAGAGATGTGTTTCCTTTAATTAAAACCTCAAAATGGCAGTGTCATAGCTGCAAATGTGTTTTACTGGAGATAGATTCCTTTAAATTTCATGCAGATAAATATAAAGTAATGGCACCACTCTAAACCAGAGATTCTAATAGTGGGGCACCACATTGCAGCCATGTGCTCAGACCCTTCACACCCTCTCCTGAGGTGGGAATTGAGAGAGAATGAACAAACAGACACTCAGAATCTCAGATAAAACAGGATATTGCCAAAATAATTAGCATAAAATAGAAGACACAAATTTGAAAAATTAATTCTATTAAAGGGGGAAAAAAAATTATTACCACAGTACAAAATTTATGAATCTTGTAAAGCAGAAACTATTTGACACATTAACTCTGAATCCTACTTCCAAATGACCAGTGGTGGGTGCAGAAGTTACAGAAGAAGAGATCCTGAAGCTTATCCAGGCCACCTGAGAGTTCCCTGTGTGAGACACCTGCTGAGGACACAACCCCTGAAAAAACACAGGTCCAGCAAATGGCAGCACTGGCTTTACATTGATTTTCACAATAATTTTTTTATTTTTGCCATAAGGTAAATTTACATTTCTGTG